>JAHZNI010003410.1:0-15372 GCA_027744415.1 Seira ritae | reverse complement strand
CCCTTCTGTTAATACATTAAATGGTAGTCAAAATGGTTCACTGTAGTAGGATAACTGAGGGATTTTAACTGGGGGGTCTTGCTAAATTACCTGGGAATGGGAGATGGGGTAGCTTAACTGGGAGTGGGGGATGGGACGGCTTAAGTGACAAGTGAGAGTGGGAAGTAGTTTAACTGGGGGGTGGGGGATTTTAATTCTGACCTTTTATGCGCTCACTGTTTTATTTGCGCGTGCATTGCTACCTTTGCGCGTGCACTGCTACTTTTGTGCGTGCATTGCCATTTTGTGAGACACATTTTATGCAACCGCGTAAGCGGTTGCCGAAGACTGTATATATGTATCTTCGAAATTATGTGTGTGTAACATACAACATAACTTTATCAATCATGACATTTCAAATCAACTTCTTACTTTATACTAACTTTTATTGAACTAATAAATAATCCCCTATGCAGAACAACATTTAATTTGAAACTTACTTATTAGTAAGCAATTACTATACTTGGCCTGTATGTTGTAATTTCTTCGGAGTATTCATATCCATATGAAACATTATGAATGCTTATACGTACATGGCACATGGCGTCGAATTACCCCTAACCGGAGGTCAATTTCACTTGGATGAATTCATGTACATTTCAATTTACTACAGATTGAACAACTTATGCATTCAATCAGTCCTCGTAACCCGTTGGAAGAGGATTCACCTTCGGATTGTGGAACAATGTTCGCTGACCATCGCCCCACGGATATCGCTATTTAAAAAAATCATTCCTATTAGAATATTTTTATGCAAACGATTCTTGTGTAAAGGGCTAGTTTAAAATCTATTGTAATTAAGATTTTGAGTACCTTATTGCGAATCCTTAAGTACTCATAAGGAACGAATTCGGGTCTTTCGTGATGAGCATGCTCACGCTTCAGATCAAAGAAAATTTTCACGCTCATTAGAACGACCAATGGAATCGCGCCGAAAAGGGACAACCGTCTCCAAAGAGCGGACCCTCCATCTGATCAAATTAGTTTTCAATTAATATGATATAATCTATCAAAACTTAGAGAGGTAAAATGTGAAAATCATTAACTATACTGGCAAAATATATGTACCATGGGGTGACATGATTACTTATTTATAGTTAAGTAGAGTTGTTAGAAACTCCTCCACTGAATTTCTAAATTACTCAAACAAACTACGCAGTAGAACTGCAAAATGCTTTCTTTCATGTGCAAGTATTTTTGGGAAGAGTTTGTTGCATTCATGGGAGGAATTTGCAATATTGCAATCGCAGTATTGTATGATAATGCTACTCAACATTCTGTAGATTGAAGCTATATGATTATAAAAGGACATGACATGGCAAATGCTGTACTTGTACTCTACTTCCTGGATTTCCTTTATCCATTTCGCACAATGCTCGCTTGCTGCTAGTCGGGGCTTCCCAATTCTCAACTCGTCCAAAGACTTTGATTTGTCCCAATTCTGACTTTTCATTTGTAATATGCGTATTCGGGGTACTCTTTGTGTTGAAAATTGCAATCGAAAATTGAATTGACGCATGTATATCTTGAGACTGATAAAAGCGTTTACTGAAAACGAATAATATATTTCGGTTTTACCTCACCGCTCACTGATGTACGTGTACATACATACTCTACTAACTTAAAGACTAGAAAGAGAAGGTCAAGTCAATGTCCAAAGAATGATTGGCAAAGGGCCAGGAAACACTGTTACACAACGAGAAACGTATTTACAGAACAACAAGTGCACGTAATTTGCTCTTTAAAGCCAGAAAAAGGAAAAAAACATAATGCGTTTTTCTTCGTTTTAAAAATTTAAATCACGCTAATTTATTTTTCCGTTTAACTTCCGGTAACTTTATCGCTGAATATTATATCAAAGCTTGTTATTTGATAGTACATTGGCTCGTAATTTGCTCCAGACTTTAGGATGTCTCGGTATCAATCTCATATTCCTCGACTACAACAAAACCGTCAACTCGTCTGCCAATTTTGATGTTTTCTAAGTTTACCCCGGGAGGCACGTCCACAATTTCAGTGACCTTCCGAATATTGACATCGTTCCGTTTCGGTCGGGAAGCTAAGAACTGCATTAAATGCGGGTGTCAATAAAATTACTTTGGAAGCATTTGTAATCAATAAAAGAACACATTCAAATGACATATAAAGAATATTGCAGACAATTAGTTGCCGTCCCTCGACTTCCATTGAAATCTCATCATTATTGAATCCTTTCATGTCGACCAAAATCTGAAAGCCACTTGCCGTTGAATTTGCAATGCTACTACTGCTACTTATCAAAGCATTTAAGGTTTTAGTCGAGCTTGGACATGATTCTGCGCCTGCAGAGTGACAGCGGCTTTCAGCCGTTAGAGGTACTGGTGAGAATGGTATCGAGACTTTGTCTCCATTGGCTTGATTAACATTAGAATTTTCGTCTTCATCTTGAGATGCTGAGATTGGAATGTTTTTCTCTTTGATATCCTCGAGCCTAGATAACAGGTTTTATACGTACATATAAAAACGCGGTGTTTAGAAATGGAAAACGTAAGAAAAGTGAAACATTTTTACTTGGCCAGCACAGATCCATCAAACTGGACAGTTTTGTCGGGTTTGCCAGCGGAATGTTCTTCAGTTGCCCCAGTTTTTTGCTCAGCCTCCGGTACATTGTATTCAATGCTGTTATAGCTTGGAACCTCAGAGGACACCAGATATGAGCTTCTGCTAGTACCTGACTGTGCTGTCTCAGGATGAAGCGCAGGCACTGACTGAAGTGGCATCTGCGCCGTTGGCGATGCAGATGGCTGCATGTATTTTGTATTCTGTGTGTGGAATGTCTGCGGCTTTTGTTGCTGATGGGGTTGGGAAGGCAGTGGAGGAAGGAAATTATTTGTAGAGGACTCCAGTGACTTACACTTCTTCCGTTTCACTTTCTTTTTCAAATCTTCCTCGACAGGCACAGTCCCGTATGATTTGAAACTGCCAACGCTACTTTTCTTGGTAATTAGTTTAGAAGACTGTTGATTAGAACCAGCGATGAAGCCATGCGCGTTTGGATTGATAACTTGATCCGTCACGACAGTTATTGGTAGGGCAGCTGGCTGAAGGGCCCATTTTTGAGGGGTTGGTTTGGAACGTGCCCCAGTTTTTGTTTTCTTGATAGTACTTCCACTTCCACTGTTGCTTGATCCGGAGAGTTTGGGACTTGTAGAAGACTTTTTGCCTCGGTTTTTTAGCATTTTGTCGCAAATTGAAGCAATCTGAGCCTTCATTAATGGCGTGCGCATGTTCTGAGCTTTGGATGGGTCAAGACGGCCATTTATGATCAGATTGCTGATTACCATTTCCAGAGCATAATTGATGCAATCATCTCTCGCGGAGGGGGATCCCAAGGAAGTCTTTATATTTCGAAATGTCGCCTGTTTTAAATGTTCCAGATCAATTTTTCCAATAATTGAAGTTGTAGGCATTGCTAAATGGAGTCCACTTATTTGATATGAGATGTTGGTAGAGCTAATACTGTAGTTGTTGTGAATTACATTGCCGGAAGATGTTGAAGGGTGGCTTTTCACTACTGGATTTTTACGACTTTTGGATTTGGTCGGTTTTGCCTGCCGTGAGTCAGACATGTTGGGTTTGTCGATTGTCAAAGAAATGTCGTGTTTACAGAATTTCACTTAATCAAATCAAATAAATGTAACTACAGACGTTCAATAAATGTTGCGAAAGTATTCAATGCGCTTTAAATTTATTAAACATAATTCCGAAGATTGAAATCGTTGCTCGGCAGACTAAAAGAAGTTCATGTCTGATATGCCAGTTTATGATGAAGTTTGAACTAGAATAGAAGTAAGTCACATGAACTAACTACGCACTAATTTACTATAAAATGATGGAAATAATTTACTTCATTTATTTGCAAATGCAACATGATCATTTGAATCGTGTTTTGATCATAATACATACTACAATATATATTATGCAACGATGATGGTGTGTAATAGTAATTTTTGCAGGAATTTAATTAAACTTGGAATCCTTAGACTAAAACGGGAGTGTTACAAAACAGGTTTAACAAGAAGTACAAATACTTACAGAATAGTTGAGTTTGAGTTCGTAACAGGAAATGCTTTGTGATTGTGGTTATTATGCCATACATAAAGTATTAACACTGTAAGGATAATCAAAATTAGAACATTTAAAAACGACTCACGTAATTTCCTTCCAACAACAATTTCAATTTGTAATAGCAGTCGAAACATACACAACCTATAAAATCATTCTTTCTTAATGATTTAATAAATGCACCTTATTCGATGAGTAAAATGTATTTTTGGAAAATGACTAACGCGATTGGGTAAGGAGTAAATAAAGTCAAATATAAAATGCACAAACACTTCTTAAGCTTCAGTCCATGCAGAAAATTGTAAATTGTATTCGGAGAACTTTTGATTATCTCCACGCCAAATCGAGCTGCTTACGAGCCGCCAATCGCTTACACAAATAAGCACCGCCGATAAGTCCTGCAAGAACGACGGTGGTTATTTTTGTGTAGAAGAGATCTGTAAGTTATAAATAAAAATCATCATACATTAATGTAAAAGAAGTTAGTAGATAAGTTTAGTCACATCGGAGACAGGGAAGAATTTACCGTTTCCGTAGACTAGAAGAAGACATGTTGACTCGAGCCTAGTAGGCCATGTTTTAATACCCTCCACACGTTTAATACTTTGGTTATAGTTTATTATCATGTCCGAAGGCATAGGCAACTCTGGGACGTAAGGCAAGGAATGAATCACTCCATCTTCGTCTTGAATTTGATGAGTATAATGCTGTTGACTTAATCTAGGCTGTAAAACTATTCGAGGTAGTTCCATAACTCCTCCAGTTGGCAACGCCAGCAAAATATCCTTGTTAGTGATACCCTTCTCTGTTCTAGTATGGGTCATGAATTGAATCGCCGTGGGGTAAATGAAAGACTGCTTGACAATAATCGGCTGTACAGGTGGAGAAGCAAAAGATGAAAAAGCGGTGGAGTTGCTTTGTTTCTGTCCCTCGTAAAGTTCGACAGAATTGATTTCGTAGCGTCTATTTTTCTCGCTGAACAGAGAGTACACCAACCAATGCTCAGAATGGACAACGTGCACAGGTCCGCGGCATTTTTTGTGCCAAAACGAATGCAACAATGTTCCTACAAACACACACAATTGTGCAAATAAAAGCAAAACAACGCGCTAATTTTCTATGAGATTGTTAAATTACCAGAGACAGCATCAACAAGATACAAGTTGATATTCCCAGCTTCTGGCTCCGAAGTCACAACAACAGCAAGGTTTGGATTCATGTACTTGTAAGAGACGGATCTATCAGGCAAAACTCGACCCTGAGAGTGTACCCTTTCCGTCTGCAGCTTCCCGTACACTCCCAAAAGTTCAGACTGTCCAAGATTTAGATCCCAAAACAACTTTGCCTTCAGTTTCTGCAATATACGAAACATAAATGATATTGATTAACATAAGGCTCTCTGAAATATGTCAGGGTAGGTATTAGGTATAACTAACATTAGCTACAAGCTTAATATCGTAGCCTTCCAATTTAGAGGGACGACCCTTGTGAGCGACGAAGAAATATGAATTTGATACGTCCATAACGTTTGGAGGATATGTATGCACGTTCCCGGCTTGGTCTAGCAACAAAATCGGCTTGATGTATTTTGTTTCTTCTCCAGCATGTCCAAGCATTTGAGTTTGCAGGACTGGAGGAAACGATTTTGGTTCATCCAGTGGTTTTCCCTCAACGGGATCAAATGCAAAAATTATGGCTCCATTTTTACTTGCAGAACGATAGACGACAGCGGCTTGAGATTTCAAGGGGGAATATTTCGCGGGTCTTTGAATATACAATTGTGCACTGGACTCTTTGAATGTTGAGAAATCAGGAAGAACAAAGGTGTAAATAATGCTGCCTGAAGTACTATCCATTCCGACGACTTTTCCAGCCGCAGTCACGAAAACAATAACTTTGCGATACCCAAAACGATCTTCAGCAGATGAATACAAACTTTCGCCAGTAACAATCGCCTCAACTTCATATTTCACACGGGAAACAAAGGCTGTGACAAAATCAAGTGAAGCAAGATAAGGATTCCAAGTAGGACCAGCCTCACTAGGGTAATCAACCATTTCTACAGCAATCACTGAAGACAGTGCTTCCTGTCTGGACCATTCAATCATTAACTCGCCAGATGTCACACTGCTATCAGCTCTTGTAGCAATTAAGGTTGCATCTTTCGTGAAACCAACGAATCCATAACCAGCATTGTAGAAATAAGCTTTTGCAATGGACAAAGACATTACGGGAACATCGGATGTGATTTTGATCGGATCTGGTTCTGCCTTTTCACCATTTCTGTTAAAAACTTGAAGCCTGATCGAATGAGGTGATTCCAATTTTGAAACAAATAGGAGCGGCTTATCGATGGTTTTTGCCTGGGACAAGATGAGTCCTGGTTCAGGTTGCACTTTCACTGGAAGTAATTCTGGTCCAGCTTTAGAATTTTCCAACATGATGTAGACGTTGGAGGATGCTGATGTACCCACCGATACTGCCGAAATCTCACCTAACGGAAATACAGAAATTCGATTACATAATTATTAAACGTTAAATTACGTAATTCAAAATGAACCAGCATCTTGTAACATAAAAAGTTTAAAAAAGACCATAATTTTGTACCGGAGCCACTTGTTGAAAGGTTGATTATATCAGACTCCTCCTGAATGTTCCTAACCGATCCGTCTTTCAAATTCAGAACAGATAGGGTCTTTCCTTGAGCACAAATCAAGTACTGCCCGGTGACTTCACACAACACATTTCCTCCTTTTGCGATTCCCAATCGGTACTTTTGTGCGATGTTGCGTTCCCCATCCAACGTAGTTACACTTACCGAAGGTAAGTCTTCCAACGGCGCACTGATTACATAAACCTTTCCACCTGCCTCTGTCGCATGAGTGACTCCTACAATCGTTTCCGCCCATTCACTGACAAGCACTCCATTTGTCATTCCAAATATTCTAATTTTGATAAGATTTTCTGGTAGTGACGTAACAGCTACAGTTTGCTTATCCTGATACACACCAAAGTACACAAGTGTGCCCGAAGATTCCAAGATGTGACGATAAAGAATATTTCCTGAGAATATTTGATACATTGAATGTAATGCATACTTTTAATCTTCAATTTTTCTACAACGTGTTCATAATTGCGTGTATCTTTTTCATATTGTATCATTAGTCATGATTCATAGTCATGAATAAACAATTTCCCCTCACCTGTATTCCCATGTATGGCCCCAAGCACATTGTTACTCGCTCCAAGCAGAATTCGCTTAGGCTGGTTTGGGTCGTTGGTAATGAACTTAACAGGTCCTATAAATTTTTGGTGCCTAAAATGGGAAGCAGATTTTGTTTTATACAAATTCAGGTTAACATTGCAGTATTTATTGAATAAATACTAAAATACTATAAGTTTAAGCAGTTCCCTCCTAACTCACCAATCAAATTTTCCAGCCTGATCTTCGTGCAAGCAATGAACTTGTTGGTAAATGAGGGTGAAGATGATTAAGAAAAGGCGAATTGACATTTTTGCTGGATCGGCCATGGCCGAGGTCAAGGTAGCCGTAGCTTAAAGAAAGTTTAGGTACCTCGCCCTTTTCGCAATTTCCCTATTTAACTTTTAACTAACAAACAACTAATAATAATGAGCTAAAGATAATGAGCGAAACTAAATGGAATAATATAATACACTGATGAACATTCTAAATATTGTTAATTTATATCTTGAAAAACAACACACCCGCTTTACTGTCAAATCAAAACTCAAATTACTACGAGTGCAAGTCGAGTACCGAACCGAACCAATAATACCGACAAAAAGCCAGCTGGGAAAATGATGAAAATCAGAATATAAGGTAACATGTAACAAACGACCATATAACCATAACCTACACAGCATCAAATCCATGTGGTGGTGGTTGTTATGAACATGTTTGGTGACGGTGAAGGTAGGGCGCAGCAGGCTAGTCGAGTCGAGTCGCTAGTCGGTCGGGTAGCTAGAATACAGAATTAGAATTAGCCTTTTTTTTAATTAGTTCATATGAATTTTCATGTTCATGGAGTTTCTCGTTTGATAAACCCAAAAGAGCTGTCTTTTTCTAGTCTAATAATAATTTATGAGAAAATATAATATATCTGCATCGCATATCGCATCCTTCCCGTATGAGTTTGATTTGATAATAGTGTTTGGCTGACATGAATTATGAAATGAATTATGTAAATGAGAGATTATTAAGGAGAAAGACGGTCTTTGTTCTTTTATGTTGTCAAATATATATCTTATATTTTTCAAATAATGTTTTATGAAGCGACATAAGACGCACTTATGTGGAATTATAATACATGCATAGAAGACAGAGATTTTTTAAAGATTAATTTTTATTTTTGCTCTAATGTTGATCTATTCATCGTCTTCCCCAGTTTCCGCTTTCTAAGAAGCATTCCACTTTTTTTACTGATTTTTGACGGTAGGTACAAAGAAGAGAGAATGTATTATGCTGCTGCTGGTAAAACATTCTTCAGGAACGGCAGCAAGATGTTCATGTTATGTTACATGAAAAGTATAAGCCAACATGTGTCTAACAAAAGTAAGCGTAGTTTGTCCCAAAACATTTGACCGCATCGGTTTCCTTTTTGAATCTGGGAATGTGGTGCGAGGAGGGTGAGAAGCAATTTACTTTCTTAGCAAAAAATGTTTTATAGCATAAATTATAGTTATCTTAATAAGATCCAAGGCCCTTTTGAAAATGCTTGTTAGTTTACTTTAAGTTGTGTGAAGTCGTTTATGATATCTGATTTGAGTGGACCGACTGAAGCTAAAGCAAGCTTTAAGTAAGCTTCCAGATTTATATCTTTTGTTGGAATGTCCTCCTTTTTCCTCATTGTTTGATCGAAAATCATTTTAAATATCTTCATGAAGAGGATGAGACTTTCATGGTTGTATCAGAGACTTGCTGTCTTTCTCCTTTTCAGAATATATACTTAATCTTGAATCTTGCTAGAAATTGATGAGATTAGATGAGATGATAGTGTCTCGGATTGATATCGGATCGGGTGTTGGTAACAAAAATCGTTTTATTTGAACATTTTTATTCTCTTCGGCTCAAAGGTGTTTTAGGAGAAACAGAAAATAGGACTGCAAAAAAGAAAGATACTACGCAAAGAAAAGAAGGGAATGGTAAGTTTTTACCGATTCTCCATTACCAGATAAGGGATATGTATTTAGATAATTGGTGATGCAGAAGAAACCTATTGTCTTTTAATGCTTGGTCATTGTGTTGAGCTACCTTTTAAAGGTTTAATTCTAATCATGTCGTCATTTGCTATTGTTATTCATAGGTTTCTCGTTTTATTGAATGAGAATAATAATTCTTTTACTCCACCGGAAATGAGTGCTGCATCTATTCCCCAACAAACAACTAAAGGAACACAAGCAAGTTCCAATGGCGAGGAGAACAACCAAAAGAGTGTTGAAAAAAGCCTTCAAAAAGAAAACAAGAGGCTTAGGGTAATGCAGATGTTTGTTTTAAATTTAAATAATAATTCTAAATTTTTATATCAATGAATCTTAATGTTTTTTAAATGTGATCTCCACAGGGTGACATAAAACAAATGGAAATAAAAATTAAGACGATGCAAGGAGAATTGAAGAAGTCGAATCAGGTCAAGGATCGTCTAGAGGCCTTATGCAGGGAATTGCAAAAACAAAATCGCTTTATTAAGGTGAATATAAGATGCAACCTTAAGGTTTCGTTTCTCAATCATGTAAATTGTTATAACAGATTGTGATTATTTGTTTTTATGTTCCAAGGCTGAAAGCACGGCAAAGATTACCGAAGCAAATGAAAAGGGAAAAGAGTTAGCCCAAGAGGTTCAGAGTAACATGGGATTTATTAAGAACATTAATGAAAACCTTGCCTCCATTACTTCCGAAACCATGCAAGTAAGTTTGATCTGGAAATTGATTGAAATGAAAAATTTTCGAGTCCAACAATGACAATAATTTAAACTGATTGCTTTATATTTTGTCAGGTAAGGAAAGAGAATGAAGAACTTGCCAAGAAAATCTCAACTTTAAAAGCTCATTACGAAGAAAGGGAGCAAGTGATGAAAACAGTAATTGATGAAACGTCTTCCGCGTTGCAAGCAGCTCGTCTGGAGTTGGGAGAGCTCAAACTTAAAAATGCTCAAGAACGTGAAAAACTATTGGGGGAAATGCAACAACTTTCACAAGCTCTTATCCAAAGTCGGGAGCAAATGAAGGAAGCGAAAGAAACAGAAATCAATCTGCGATTGTTGCTGCAAAACTACGATGAAAAATTCAATGGACTACAAACAGCGTTGAAAGATACGAATAGCGCTTATGAAGAGTTCAAGTCAGAAATGTCTAGGGTTAGTTTTTGGAATTTTAAAATGTTGATATTTGTTCAGATATAGAAAAATAATGTCCAGCTTCCATTTGATCTCAGGTCAATAATCGAACCAAAGAATTGGAAAAGGAAACTCAGAAATGGCAAGCGAGGTGGGAAGAAAGCAGCACTGCGCTTAAGCTTATGAAGGAGAATCATGACAAACTTCAAGTAGAACTTGCTAGTTCTGAACAGAGTTTAGATAAGATGAAAGGTTTGTGCAGGGCTTTGCAAGTCGAACGGAAGGACTTGCTGGAAGAACTAAGGCAAAAGTCGATTGGTCGATCGAAAGAATTATTGGAAGAAGTAAAGCGAAGGTCGGAAGGACAATCCCAAGAGCTTCTAGACGAGATTCAGCGCAGGGCCGAGAGAAACTCCGATCAGACTGATCCTGCGCCTGTGGAAACGCCTCAACCTGAACCAGAAGTTAAGCAGGAACAACCTATGGACATTGCTTCAGAGAATTCTGTGCCGAGCGTTGCCACCTCTTCACCTTCAACCGACGAACCAATCGTTCAAACAACCACAGAAAATAAAGAAAATGAAGGTTCAGTTGCTGAGCCCGCATCTCCGCCACCACCAACGATGGCGGAGAAGGAAAAACCAGCCACTAGCAAAGGAAGAAAGAAAAACAAAAAGTAAAAAAGCCATAATCCATCCAAATCCAACTCGCTATTACAACTTGAGAAAATCATGGAAGGCCGCATCAGTATAATAATAACTAGGCATAATGTTACTTTATATCTCAGGTATTTACAGTGCTGTCCACATTTTGCCGTTTTTGCAATACGAACTGATTGTACTAGACGAGCGGATATCGAATATCCAAATTAAGTGCGCACCGTAAATGTGTATGCTAGTATAATATGTATACTGAATTAACGCTCATATATAAAAACTGATCGAATTTTCATAGTTTTCTCGTAGATTTGATTTTTGAATTAATCCTTCGTGTAAGCTTATTATGTATGTAGATAAAAATATTATATTAACATTAACTGAAACTTTTGGATCATTGATTTTAACCGAACTGACTTGCACTTTATTAATAACGAATGTGACTTCTGTATGCATGGAACTCAATTTTAATTTATTTGTATTTGCTGTATTTTACTAAAATCTTTAACCCACATTTGCTTGCTTGTTTAATAACTAATAACAATAACTATGTTAATTTATTTATTAAAACACGTAAGGCTCTAACTTGGGGGAGCAGAACAAGTACTTATGCAACTATACCTAGCTAGTCATGTGTGGCTACCTCAGGCCATTCAAGTATTTGAGAATTTCAGATTTGTACTTTTTGTCAACTAATCAGTTCAGTTGTTGGCCTCAAGCTCGCCATTAGGTAAATCCTTTGCATTAGACGACTTGACGTTCGAATTTAAAATGGAAAAAGTACCTATAAGAATTTTGTCTCGGTCTAAAAAAAGTTCATAGGCATTCATATACCCTTTCAAATGTATAAGTAATAATCAAAATACGTTTCTTCAACCAATAAAAAAATGAATAAGCGTGCTTCCGATTCTTTCTAAATAAAAAAAATTGATTTTGAAAACGCTCGTGTTAACCAGTATGTACCAAAGCAGGCCTAAATAGAAAATAAAATGAAAGCTTCAAGTTAATTGTGTCAGGATCGATTTCATTTAATATTTTACATTACCTACGTAGTTTTTGTCAGTTTGGCATATTTTTATACTCAAAATCAGTCTTTTAATTGCATCGTGGCTAGCGAGTTGTTTGCTCTCCCTTCGATTCTGGTGATTCGGATATAAGCGGAACGATAGAGATAGACCGATAGAGTCAATGATCAGTTTATGACAATTAAGTTGAGACGAGAGAGCACTTCATTAACCAACTCTGATCATCATCAAGAGTGACTCAGATGCTGAATGTTCATCAATTGCATTTTTATTCGCCATCATGATCGCATCGTTATAATATGCTTGAATTATAACTGATACTTCCTGAATCAGTAAGTTGCATAATTAATTACCTAGTATTTCTTTTAAAAAATTTCAAAAGCGTGAAAGCAAAATATCATCGAATATTGCAAATGGTTATAATATTCATTTAACAATTATTGGGAATATTTGGCACCCGTGCTTCCGCTTCCTAATACGGTGTACTTTGTTATGGAAAAGTCCTTTTCTCTCCCGAAATATTCGCCGAGATTTCCGAGTAAGCGCGAGCAAAACTGTGCATTTGTATACCTAGTTCATTGTACCAAAAGGGAAAGGTTTCCCATGCTTTTTCTGCAATTCCCTTACCTATATCACTCTATCAGCATAAATTTTTGTAGGTATTGTGTGAGGTCTATGAATCCGACTAAGTTTGAACAGATCTTGGAAAGAACGCAAAGAGCTGCAATAAAAACCATTTTGAGTGCTGAATTAGCACAATGACCCACTTTTTAGTTTAAACAGACAAATAAAAGGAAAAACTCCTTCGCACAAATATTTTAATTGAAAAAATTGGAATTCATGTGTTCAGCTTTTAAATTAGCGCACAAAATCTTGAAACTAGTATCTTTCGCCGACGATGATGTTTTTGTCAAAGGTTTGACATAAGTTCAGTTCGCGATTAGACATTAGACTAGAAACTGAGCGTTCCCAACAACTCCAAAACTGCTTGAATTATACAATAAATACTCATAAGTCAGCAACATGAGTTCTTCCTGTGGCAATACCATTCTTCTCGACTTCACCGTTGATCCATCTTACCTTACAAATGAAGGTAAGTACTTTATTTTATTCTAATCTTACACGCTACATGAATACATTGATACGACTATCATTTTTCATGTTTACACAGGCTTCCAAAAATTAGAGAAGCAGATTATTAATGGCCTGGAGAAATATGTGGGTGCAAATACCCTGGAAAAAATACTCGGAAAAGTTATCTCCCCAATCGGAGACAACTTATCCATCTTCACTGGGCCAAAGCTTAGCGTGATCAATTTACGAACTTATCCCAACGGATTGGTCACCATCAACATTGAGTACTTCCAGGAGGAAGGAGCATCCGCATTGTTGAGCCTTGAAGTATGTTAAATGTGCCCCTCTGTTAATTTTTGAAAGGAAGAGAACTGATAAAACGTTGAACTTATTTGTAATTAACATCAATCAAACAAGTGACGGGGCAAACTGGGAACTCATAAGCGCCATGCATAATTATAGCATTTTAGTCTGTTGACTGTCGGCAAACTCAAATTTAATTTTGAATGTACGTACATACTTACATAATCTTGTATTTAAAGACCTTATAATTATTTTTTCCTTTGCTCAATGACGTGGCCACGAACGCACCAAATAGCATATAAGAGACTTCGAACTAACGTATCTGGCGAGAAAGGATGTGGAAAGAGTGAAAACCCTACCACCAATTAGAAGAGGATTCCATATAGATAATTATAAAACAACTACAGGTCCGACCCTACTTCTAAACAGTACTATTTCCATATCGATCCGGGGGATGCGAACTAGTCTAATCTGACGCAAAATGTCTGATTCTGATCTGTAAAGTCTAATTTGTAAAATTTCTGATTTCAAATGTAATCTGAGCTGTTATAAATTTATATTCTGGTTGAAAATTCCCGATCTATTGGATCAGAATCACAAATGCTTTTCATGTGTCTACATAAGCATTGGAGAAAGTATGACTTTCTTGTATGTAACAATTAATTACTAAATTGTAAAAAGCACAACTGCGAACTGATAATGGTCATCTTTTCATAGTGCCAGTAACCAATTAATAATCGTGCTTGGGATCGATGTACAAAATCGAGTATCAATTCCTCGGTCCATATTTCCTGCCTCACCGATAGAAAAAACAAGCATGGGTGACTTTCTTGTAATTATTTAACCCTCATTATTAGATAGATTTTGCATAAGAAATATGGGGGAAATAAAAGAAATGAAAATTTCAAACCTATTTCTGTTTCTAATCTAACGGACACGAGAAAAGTAAAAAATCTCATTTCAATGCGCTTCAAAAATTCAGATCAGGTATCATGCAGATCAGATTAAAATTAGATAAGAAATTTTCTCATATCAGATATCAGATCGTCAGATCGCATCCCCTAAGGATTGGCAATCCTCCTATACTTAATTCACGATCCTTTTATTGTTTTACATTTCCAATAAGAAGAATATATTTTCAAGCAAGCAAAACAGCCTTTTTTGGACAAGAGAATTTTTTATGCCCCATTTGGTCTCCGTATAGTCTTAGAATTTTCTATATTTGCATTTATATTCGTTTTACAGTATTTACAGTTTACATACGTACGAAATCGCAATCGTTTCATTAAATTTTAAATTAATCTCTATTGTTCCAGTAGTTTTTCTAACAAACTTATGTATTTTCCCTGTATAAGAAATCCATCGTATTAAAAGTTTTTACTGCACTAATAATTTAATATCATGGACTTTAAAAATACAAAATGCCAAAGAAAACGTTAAGTTCAAACTGAAATCAAGAATTTTGAGTAGCAAGTCTGCATAAATTTTTCAAATTTTGAATAGCACAATTAACATTAACATGATGCATAGCAAAATGCAATCGTAATCGTATTTTATATAACACAAAGCGTAAACATGGAGTTCAGTAAATCACGTTTAAGCAAATCGTAGCGGGTAGTGGTTCTCAAATTCACAAGAATAGGAAAGTGGAAAATGTGCGAGCCAATCACCTACTTTATTATTTTTGTAATTACTAACGTTATCCATAAAATGTCACACAATGCCCCAAAAACTTTACTTTGGATAAGACAAGCCAACACAACGAATGATTTATTTTTGAAGTGTCCACGACGGCCACTTCGTGATTTTTAATTT
>JAHZNI010003409.1:0-10741 GCA_027744415.1 Seira ritae | reverse complement strand
TGAGCGTAGCGAAGGCTTGCAGCTGGTACATATATATTTTTATTTCTTTACATGTATATTATCAAGTTTAAGATAAATATACAGAAGAAAAAATAACATGCATTTGAGTATTTGTTCTTCAAGAAGTATTCACTTTTCACATACACTCGAGATTCGAATCGAATTCGATTAACTTTTGCTGTTGCTTGAGAATAGTTTAGTTTACGATGTACTATTATACCATCGTCACATTCGTTCTCTTCTTCTCGGGGTTAAGTAAAGTTTGGGTGCTTACATTCAGAGAATTCAGACTTTTCCAATGGGCAATCTTATTGGCAATACAATAGCTACCAGTTAAAGTTGATATAAAACTACCTGCATGCCATGCACGGCTTTAAAGGTATCAAACAACAAGAAGCAAACAGGTTTTTCTTTTTCTGCAACGCACTGGGCTCGCTCAGCTCAAGTCTT
This sequence comes from Seira ritae, assembly GCA_027744415.1. Taxonomy (NCBI): domain Eukaryota; kingdom Metazoa; phylum Arthropoda; class Collembola; order Entomobryomorpha; family Entomobryidae; genus Seira; species Seira ritae. The sequence continues at coordinate 10,291 of JAHZNI010003409.1, read as the reverse complement.
TTCGGATTATGATTATGATTTGCGAAGTAAAAGAGAAGCAAAACGAGGAGGGTTTTTTTTATTGAGAATTGCACAGTTGTTTTGTAGCTCCCCCAATACGAAAATTTGTCAAATTGCAATACCAATGTACGTAGGTAAATGCATACCTATATATTATGTACCAGGCTACTGTTACTTTGAAAAAGATGAAATGTGAATTTGAAATTCTCTGGCTCATCATCCCCTTCTACCCCGCACTACTGAAGATGAAGGATTATATGAGCAGAACATGAGTCGATAATAATAATAATATAATATGCCCAGTGTCCAAGTTTGAGGAGGTGAGAGGACACATCTTCAATAAAATATTTCTCATCATCGCATTTCTTGCTCTGAAAATGTTTTCCGCTTACCTATGTAAATACATATTTGTTGTATGTATTCTTGTAATGTTCAAGTACGAAAACAGTTACCCCACTCTCCTCTAAAGTTTGATTTTTTTTGTTGCAAAATGCAACATTAACATCTTATTATTTTTTTCCAGTCTCTGTTTTATATGCATTAAGATTGAGAAACCGTAAAATATTTTATGCGAACTCTGTTGTCGTCAATGAGGGATGAAGACAAGAAATATTTTTTAAGGTAAATGTAAATGTAGTATTATTGCATTGTAGTGTGTATCGACAAAAGAATAAGGAATCACTTATTGTATTTATTGTTGTACGAAAAAAAATTGTATGTTCTAGGGCTATGTCATGTTATTATTGCTATGCATAATATGTGTTCATGTGATTGCCTAATGCTAATGCCTGTCTTGTCCTGAGCTGAGCTATGAAATGAATTGCATTCCTTCGTAGAAATATTATTACCATTTTACAGATCTCAAATTATTATAAGATAATCATCCATCCAACGTATTCACTATTCACTTTAAATATTCGCACTCTCTATAGTTGTATCTATTGTATCAATAGATATATTTTTACAGTATTAAAATTGCTCGCAAAAAAATTTTTAGATGTCTTGAAAAGCACAAAAAAAAGTTGTTTGAATGACCTTGGCCATAAAAATTTGCGCTGGTGAGTGATATTGTGATGTGGTGATCGGTATTGTAGAAGAGGTCTGAAAGGAGAGGACCACTTGCACCACCACCACCAGCACCTCATAAAAAAGTGTACTAGTCGTCATAAAATAAATTATGGGTTGTATAAATTAGGCCCGAGGATTTTTTCCATCTCAACTTCAACTTTAGCTCCTGACATTAAGTATGTTGCTTTCAAAGCATTCTATTCTATCTATTGCAGATACATAGTATGTATCAATTTTTGTTGGTCTTCTGCTATATACTCTATTCAACACAAGATAATCTATCAGACTTTTAAAGACTTTTGTAGAATATAATAAATGCATTTGTGTATAATTGATGCATGATTTGATGATGAAATGAATTTACCTGCGGTTAGATTGGGATCGGAATGGAACTTCTCGGTGTACTTACATTGTACTTGTTTTTTTTTTGTTTTCGTGCAAACTTTCGCAATTTGCATTCGCAACCTATAGCTTTTATCCAAGAATGCTTAATGTTGCAGAAAAAAAAATCTATCCAATCCTTCAAAACCTAAAAAACCGAAAGGAAAGAGAACTGCGGACTTTTAAGTTTTTAAGCAGAACCAGCGAAAATGAGCGGCGCAGCACTACTTTGTCCATGATGTAATTCAAGAAATATTTTAATTTGAGTGAGTGAGGTGAGGAGGCAGGGAATATAAAAAGGTTTTAAGGTGGAATATAAAAATGCTGAGAAGAAAAACCAGTAATTGCAAAAATATAAGAAAGACCTGTCTGTACCTGTGTAGCTGTAGGCAAGGAGTTTTACTCCGTCTTTTGACAGGATTCCGTGAAGCAACAACAGATGCCTTGTAATGCAATATAGTAATGGATGAATACAAGAATAGAGATGAATAATTGATAAAGCATGCGTGCTGAGATTTTTTATAAGAATGCCGTAGAGTATTTTCTTCGTCCATCTAAAGCTATAGTATAGTAAAGTGAAGAAGGTAGAGGGTTGTATGAATTAAATATCTCTGTGCACAGAAATCAAACTACCTGTTGCGCCTCTTTCCGTGTGGTTTCTTTGTGCACCGAAGAAGAGGAGGAGGTAGAAGAGTCGAAGAAGAAGTCGAGGTTGATTGCAATTTACAAATAATATTTAGTTGCATTGCATATTGCTTACTCAACTTTGCATACTTACTAGAGTTTTTAGTTTTTATTCTTGCTTCTTTGGTTCCATGAACTAAAAGATGCCAAAATGATGACGATGCCTAATATTAGCTTACACTCTGAGAAAAGGAATTTCGTAATAGCTGTGTAAATTACTACCTCTTCTTCTTCTTCTTCTTACGCAGCACGAAACCTACGTATTCCCAGTAATCAGTTGGCTCACGGTTTTCGGAAGAAATGTTTGGTATTTCAAAGTACTATTGTGCTATTCTCGTTATTGTCATTACAGACATTACCAAATGCGTTCAAGTTTTTATGTAAACATTGCACTATATAATTTCTACGAAATTAACTAAGTTCGGATTAAGATTCTAAACTCAAAATTATTAGGTATTTCTGGTTGCCATTGCATCCAATAAGGAGTAAAATGGTTAATTTGTGGTGTTTTCTTAAATTCATATGAAATATATTCAGTTGCTGTGTAAAAAATACCATTTATACGAAAAGATATCGGGAACAAAAAATATCCATTCAGTCAAGTTGATTTTGATTTATAGGCACGGACCGGAAGCACGTGAGTCTTAAAAAGTGTGCAACCCAAAACGCATTTTTAAATGATATGTTGCTAGAAAATAGAAACTGTAGAAGCATAACTTTTTATCAAGTAAAATAGGGCAACTTTAAGTGATCTCTTTAATTTTGAACCTTCTACCCTCAATTATGAATCAGAACATTTTGTGCGATTATTCAGATGATTGAAATTATTATACGGAATACAATCAAATATTTCTTCCCTTTCTAACTTTTTAAAGTATTCTTAAAACGGCAAAAGTGTTTATAACGTAAAATAAAAATTGATTGTATTTGCTACTTACTACTTACTATTTACTTTGATTGCCACAATTGATTTTTCGTTAATTTCCTTCACGTACATGCGATTTAGAAGCTATTTTACTTTTACTATTCAATTTGCATAAGGGTTTCGATTTTGTATTTGGAAAGGCAGAATTGCTGAATCAAATAAATGGAATTGCAACACAAAGTGATGAGATGGGATGCATTTAGGCATATTATCATCCCAAATTGGATTTAATGGGCAAACATTTTGGTTCATTTTATTCTCAAACAGCAAACGCGGTAGTTTTTCCATCTTCAAAGGAATTCAGCACAAAATTAAATTCAGCTGCTGCGTGTAATTACATAAAAACATTTCCCTTTCATTTTATAGTTCATCTGCGTACAATCATGCACCATGTGTGTATAAAACCATAATATTTTTAAATTAGCCTACCCCAACTTCAACCAGTTCAACCTAGTTTACTTGCATTTAGATATGTATTCAGATTCAGACATCACGTAATGCACCTCAATTTGTTAAATAAAGTTCAAAGAAGCCTTTCAAGCTTGTTTCATTTCAGTATGCATATACATCTGCTTTCCGTAATTCATAATCACATCTTAATCTGCCTGTAATAACAATAACCATCATCAACTTATCCAATTCAATTCCAAAAATAGACGGAGGTAATTTATTCTTATCCTATTTCTCTCCATTAAACAAACTCTCTCGAAGTAAGCATTAATTAATTATTACTGTCATTGGTCTTTAATTTAATCAAATTCTCATTTTCACATGAAATGCCTAATTATTATAACACTGCTAACCAACGTTTGGTTTTGATTTGATGTGATCGCCTTTCCTTCTTCCCCGATACTACGATAGGTGCGTGCATGCGCTCCGCTTTAAAAATAATTATATGCATGTTTTACAAGAGGTAAACAACTTGTATGTATTAATGTTCGTAGTTCGACATCTTTCAGAACAAATCGACGGCTTTGACAATCACAATCATTTGGACAAATGTCGATAACAGTTGATGTTCACTCACACTCACACGTTCTTCAAAAGTACCTCTGCTATAATTATGTAATCAATCACATCACATGCATGCGTTGCATTTATTACGATTGCCGATGAAAACATTTCATGAATAATAAAAATAGCAAAAAAGTAAACATTTACTTTTAAAATATAACAATGACGCTTTCCTTTAAATAAATATCCATTCGTAAATGCAATACAAAAAACATTTTATTAAAATCATGGTTGCTTAGCTTTAGCCTCTCTCTGGCTATGTGTCTGTGTAACAAAGTTAAATCATCAGTAATTATAATAGATTATGTATCTCACTTTAAAGATATTTAAGTATTCGTGTTTTCTGAAAGCGCTTACCACAAACCACTAACCTTTAAAAGATAATACCGTTGCGTTGTTATCTTGCTCAAAGTTATGTCTCACAATAATTATTTTCTTTTGCATTTAATTTCGCTACGGCTGTTGTGTTGCATTTGACATTATGGCTCGCTCTCGCTTACTGAAAGAAGAATGGAAGGAGGAATGAAGATTCTCTCATGAAATTATGCTAGAGTTCATATATGCCATGACTATCACTATGACATTTACTTATTTAAAGAACTTAAGAAAAAAAGTGAACTATTACGTTAATAGAGTAATTGGTCCATTAAGTAATTGGACTAGGTATGGCATGGCCTTAGGTGCCTTCTGTAAAGTGCCTGACGTTTATGACATTTTAACAAGTTATATTCTTTATTTTTATATGCACTATATTATGTCAAGCAGATCGCTTCCAAATACCAAGTGACTGATGAAAGTGACAATGACAATAGAATACACTTTTTTATTCACAGTTCCCATATGAATTACAATTACAGGCTTTGCTATAAACCATTAGTACATAATAGCCTGTAATTAATTTCATTGCTTGTAAGTTGCAGTATGTCATTCATTTCATGAAAAAGGGTGAGTTATTTTATTACGGTAGATAGAAGTGGATGGTGAATGGAGACTTTGTATGCGCCACGCCTCGTTCATAAATAAATAAACATATTTTTTACGTCTTTTTCTTTTCTTCATATTTCATACAAGCAATAGCCATTGACAATAGGTCACTTTTTAATTTTGTAATAAATAGCATTATTCCTCTTTACAAATTACATAGGTAGTTAAACATCACATTTAAATTTATGTATTTATGTTATGTTATGTTATGTTATTTTTATAGATGGATGGGAACGGGAATAACAACAGCAAAGTCTCTACTTTGCGCCAGCACTTTGAAAACTACGACAAAGTGGAGCAGCGTCGACCGTCTCTGATCGCAGCGACAATATTTTCCTCCAACCCAAGCCAGACATCAGACAGGCTCCTTGTGGACTCTAGACTGAGCAGAACAAAGGACTCTGTTCGAACTAATGAAATCTCAGATTTGAAGGGGAAATCGGAAGGATTTTACTCTGATAATAGAAATAAGGCAAAGTGTAGAAGTGGAATTAGTGGAGGTGGAGGAGGGGATGTGAAGGCATTTGCTCATGGAGTGGTGAACGAATATACAGATCATGATCTTGCTCATCCCCGTCTACCTCGCTCAGCCTCCGAAAGGGATTTGCTCATGTCCGTTTCTGTAGTCTCGTCTGTCACAGCGGAAGCTGCCGGGAGAAGGAACGGGATTTACGTGAGTAACTCTTTAGTTTTCGAGGGCGACGACGACCGTGACACGATCCCAACGAAGGACTTGCAGACTACGAACAAGCGACGTGGCTTAGTCATACTAGATGATGGTGATGAGGAGGAGGATGTCGTCGTCGTGAGAAATGGTGGTTCTGGTCCTCCTCGTCCTCTTTATCGAGATCGAGAGGAAGTAGTGGAGTTCATGGATGACGAAGTGGACGATGAACTTGATGTTGATGTTGAAGATGATCCTGCAGAGGAAACTTCCATTCCCATCGTATTCGACCATCATCATCATCACCACCACTCTCGTCATTACGAAATGCACGGGGACGGGTGTAGCATAGCAAGCGGGAGCACCACAAGTTCCCACAATTCCTTCAACAATAATCAGAGTAGCAAAAATCACCGTGCAATTGTACTAGGACTAGTAGGAGATGAGGGGAAAAGTAAGAAAGGCTCGGGCTCGGTAGCGGAGGAGGGTGTGATGATAATGGAAGCAAATAATAATAATAACAACAGCAACAACAACAATGTACCGGGCGGGCCAAGAGAGACTGGCTCCTCGTCATCCTGTTCGTCAGGGTCTGGTGCTTGTGGAAAAGTGAAACGGAGGAATGCTTTCCGGCACAAGGACATCACTTCCTTCCCGACCGTGGCTGCGGCTAGTGCTGGTGATCGTGATGGTAGCTCCTCAGCTATTTTGGCTGCTGTTGCCAAGACGAAGGTGGCGGTGGAGAGGGTAAAATCCTTGGACTCGGCCGCTGCTACTGCTAATAGCAATTCAAGTGTCAAAAATACATTTAACGCTTCTCATCATCATAATCAGCTCAACTCACAAAATATATCTACCATGATCGAGTCTTCAAATAAAAGTGTGTCATCGACTTCGACATCCTCCCGAAGTTTTGTATCTGAAAGTTCTAGTCCCAACCCAAACCCAAAGTGCAACAGTGAGGGTCGGGTGAATGAGGCAGCTAAATTGAAAGACATTAGCAAAGTTAATCACGACCTCCTCTCTAGTAATAACAATAGCAGCAAAAGCACCCAGACTCAAACTCAGAGGGCAGCTAGTCTCTGTGTTCGCGCGGGTGGTAATAACGCCAGGGATGATTGCACTCGAAACAATAATAATAATAGTATGTCTTCAAACTTATCTTCCCTCAGACCCCAAATGTATGACACAACATTCACGAAAAGTTGTGGTGGTGGTGTTGGCAGTGGCACGCCTCTACTGATGAAGCGTAACAATGGGAGCATTAGCAGCAATCACAATCATAATCACAATCAAGTAGCAGACAATGCCAGTCCTTCTCAGAGGGTCGTTAATGTCGTGACCCCGTACCAGGTCACCGATATTTACAATCAGATGGCTCAAATGAGAGTGAATGAGCAGAAGACGTCGTCGCCGTCGCAATTGTACAACGGGAATAATTCATCGAAAATGAAGATGTTGGATGAAGTGGAATATGCCATACCCGTGATTCAGTCCTTCTCTCCGCTGAGATATCAAGCTCAGCAGCCGCATCCTCCCACTCCGCAAAACTCGAAAAAGTCTTCCTCTTCCTCGCCTCTTGTCGAAATCCCACCGAAAGTTCCTCCTCCTCCGCTGAACTACCCACCTTCCAGTATTCGGAAAGAACAGATTGGCCTTCCGAGTCCTAATAAAAATTACACGTTCCTTCCTCAACGTAACACGAATAATGCCCCGGTGACGCCAAATCCTCATTCAGGATCCCCCAGCAGAGGCCTAGCTAACAAAGCAAAGGACTCGAGCTCGAAGGGGATGATGGCAAAGGGGGAAACGAAACCGCCTGAGAAGCCACCTCGCACATTTCTGTACAACCAAGGACCAGTACCTCAAAGTAATAAGCTACAAAAACCAGTTCAGCCCAAGCAAAGTAGTCCCAGTCGAGCTACCGTTGCCCCCACAGACCTCTACGGGAATACTAAGACTCCTCCAAGTAGTAAAAGCCGTACATCATCTTCAACATCTCCCTCCACCAGTACAATGGGGCTTCCCCTGGTGTCATCTCATGCAAAGCGGCAGCATTCCTCTTCCTCCTCCTCTTCAACATTGACATCCGGTACTGCAGCGACAATCATTAACAATTATCATCAGCAGAAGCAGCAGCAGGTTTCTTCCGGAAGCGGGGATTCTAAATCGTTCCAGCAGCAGCAGATGCAGATGGACAAGAGTAATAATAGTACAAAAAGCCACAGCGCGTCTCCGAATCCTGAAGGCGTTGTGCGTGCCTCCAATTCCAATGGTCCCAAATCTTCGGTAGGGAGCAAGCATCATCACTCCTACCATCATCATCATCACCACCACCATCCACCTTTAGTCAGGTCGAAGACAGAGTCTCAGTTGGTTGTGAAAAGTAAGAGCAACTCAAACAGGTATTTGCATCGACCTTCCGCAGATATTACTGTTGCGTATGACCATCAGCATCATCATCATCTTCAAGACCTTCTTGTGGATGCGACAAATCCCAATTTAAATACTTCCTCAGCCTTCACCACATACCCACCGAGTAATTGTCCACCTGCTCATCATCAATCGCAGACTAATCTCATTGTAGCCAGTCATAAAATGTATGAGCAGCAGCAGCAGCAATACCGCAGCATTAATAATCTCCTGAGGCTGTCGAATAACATGAGCTATGTGTCGAGCAACAAATATCCTTCCAATCCTGGCCTGCACTATGCCAGCCGAGAGCTTTCATGGCATGACAATGGGCTGCCCCCAGTGAATTCCTCCGTAAATGGAATGCCTTCCGGAAGTAGCTATAATCTATATAGTTCCGCTGACACCACCCCCATTCACTCGAGTTCGCTGATGTACAAAAATATAGATATTTCCCCAGGGACGGAGAAGAGGCATCAAGGACAGGGTCAAGGAGAGGTTTCCTTGCAGCACCACAATCACAGCGTTGACCTTCTACAGCAGCGACAACAGCAGTCCCCATTGTATTCCCCCTTGTACCAATATAGTCTGTCGGAAAGGTCAAAGTCTGAATGGGCTTTGAATATGGCCACTTATGGGAGCACCTCCAACACCAATAACAACTCCAACTCCTCCAATTTCTTTAAAGGAAGTGGTAGTGAGAATAGTGGCAATAGTAATAGTAATAACTCCGCTAGTTTTGTTCCTTCTCAAACGATAAGGCAGTCTGGACCTGGTTCTGGTCCGGGCCAGCAGATTATGAGTAGTGACAATGCAAGTCAGTGTCCCCCAAACTTGATGAGTCGGAGAGCGACAGTTGCCATTTCTGGCTCTCCCACCACCACGGGATCCACGGGGACAGGAGGCGGCTGCGGCTTGGACTCAAAAGGTCATAGACAACATCACCATCATCATCACCACCACCACCATCCAGGAGCTCCTCATTCTGTAAGTTGTTGCATATTTTTAAGCCTTCTTTTAGCATGTTTAACGCAGAATTTATTTTTCGCAATAGGCATTTAAAGTAGGAGCGGTCTTTTTTTGCAGAAAGTGAAATACTTGACGGAATGTATTAAAAATATTTAAAGAGCGAAACAGCGTGTTTAGTTAATTATGCATGCAGGCTTTTTAGTCAGTCGTGTGTCTTCGCGATCCTTATAATTTACAATCACTTTTTGGTTGTTTGCGTTTTTTTTTTCGAGAAAAATATACACGATGAAACTTTGCTTGAGGAGGTACCTACGTAATAATGTATGAAGGTACGGCACAACATTTACTACTTTACTATACATAGTAAAAATTGTTCACTCTTTTAGTGTCCTCAAAGAAAACTTTTCCTGGCATTCTTTTCATCTCATTTTTATGAGCTGTCAAAATACATACCTACTACCTACCTACAGACTATAGTGGTTTCACCCTTTCTTTTTTTTACAAATTCAAAATGAAAATCTGTTTCTCTTTCTTTGTTTGCAAATTTTGCAATTAATGAGGAGCGAGAGGGTCAGATCGGAATACACCTTTCAGGACGTGCCCCACCACCATAGTCTACCTATTCATGACTACGACTATGACTGTCTTTTTCAAACAATGTTCTGGGATACTACTATTTACGTGATGTAATTTTTTGGGTACATGTGTCGTCCACGAATAAAATTGAATTGCGCTGCTGACTATGACTGAGTAAAGTACCTACCTTTTTTGGATTTTTTAAATTTAAATGAAAAATATTTTTTTTATCTTTTTTTGCGAAAAAACACGAGCGAGCGGCTTTTGACTCTTTTTTGCCATGTTAATTTTTTTCGTGGAAATCGTAAAGGAATTTTATTATGCATAGTGGATAGGATAGGATGATAGGAAGGATTGTTATTGCATGCACTTTAACACTGGCGCTGTAGGTCAGGTCGTAAAACTGCCTTGAACATTTGTAAATTGTAATACAAGACAACACCGAAAGGCGAGACGAGACAGGGGAAAATGATTTTTCCTTGTGGGTGGAGAAGAAAGCGAATTTTTTTCATGAAATAAAGCTATAAGCTCTAACCCATGAAGTGAAACTTAAACTGTTTGGTAAAAGAAAAAAATTGGCAGAAGAAAAAATGCTTTAAGAATAAGAAACTCGA
>JAHZNI010003408.1:0-11841 GCA_027744415.1 Seira ritae | reverse complement strand
TCTTAAAAACTAAATATCTTTTTAACGGTTTAAGATATTTCAAAATTTTAAGTTTTGACCTTTGACCCGCTATACTTCCCAAACTTCGATACTTCATTCCAGAGTCCCTACTCTTTTATTTGTTGATATTTTGATTGAAATAACCTGTGCGTTCCACGGACAATTTTTGTATAGCGTGAAATATACACAGATATACCGATTCATATTTACCCAAAAAGGCGAGTACATGGACATTTACGACATAATATGTGTAGTACTAATTGAAAACATCAGAAAAGTAGCATGACTATTATTGCGTCTAAAAATGAAAATAGATAGTTGGTGATGATGAACATACATAATTGAAATCTAGTACATAAATGTGGCTTTTACTAGGGGCGTGCGTATGCATTCAAACGTAGGTATGTATACCTACCTCCGTCCACGAAATCCTGAGTTTTCTCACATTTATTGGTAGCAAAAAGTTAATGAGAACCTTGTTTTGAGCTTGAACCTACCTATTCTATTTCTATGTTCATTGAATCTCGCATCTTATTGACTTCAATAACATCGTGAAAACTGAAAGGGTAAGATGGAGGCAGGTCTTTAGCCGTAGCTTTCTCATTTTATTTATTTTCCACTTTTGTTATTTTTTAAACTTATTTGTTGGTGACTGGTACTCCCATTTTACCAATGAAATGGCTTTGAGATGTTTTGGAAAGACGTTGAAGAGAAAATGAGAAAAAAGCAACCCTTTCTCATGATAGGTGCATGTATTTTATAAAAATGATGATGATCATCATCATGATGGTATGTCTGTAATTTAGTTTCTCCTCCCATCCATTTTTTTTGTGCCATGATATGATGATAGTGATGGTCATGAAGGATGTTATTTCCCCCTCACGGCTGTTATGATGAGCCGTCATTCTGTAAGTTGTGCTGCAATTTTTCTAAAAGAAATGCTTACTTCGTCAAAAAAAACTTTGATTTTTGATCACTTTCAATATTACCTACGTTCATGATCGCCAGCCAACCTTCGTACTCATCACCTTTCAGTTCGTGAGAAGGGTGCTTTCAAAACGAGCACTGTGGATTATTATTGTCCATTATTGGACCAACATCAACACCTATTTACAAAAATCTTTCGCCATTTTTGTACATTTTCGCACATTACATGACTAACAAAGGCGGCTACAGACATGAGACGCGTGAGTTGAACTACCTATTGCTATGGGACTCAGGCAAGAGTATTTTGCATTTTGATTTTGCTTGCATGTTTTTTCCAAATGCACGAAAGCTTTCATAAAAAACATTTTTTTTTCAATTTGAAATTCATTCGGGTACTTCGAACGAAAAGTTCACAGATTCTCTTTATGGTTCCATTTAAGATCTCATATCTTGTCATCTACAACATGAATCACGCATATTTCATCTGATGTCTAATTGCACATTATATTTTTGTTAGTTGCTGTTGCTGATTATAATTTAAAGAGGAGTTAGTCTTTACGGGCGTGCACAATTCATTTTTCAAACTTTCAATTAGCACCCATCAACCCCACACAACAATCTTTTTTTGGCAAGTTAACGTGTGAAAAAAATAAAAAAATCTAATCAGCGATGCAGATTAGGGGATGGGAAAAAAATCTTGTGAAATTACTCTAACGTTGCATCCCATTTTTCGCATCTCCGTGGAGTTCCCCGAATGAAAATGACGAGATTGTCTACATTAGTAATTACCCTTCTCGTGGATTACTTAGATTAATGACTTCACATTAAGAAGCATCCACAGCCTCCGGAGGGTTACCTCCTCCTTAGCGTGCACCTACCTCAAATATTTTGAGCTCTGGAGCCATTTGAACGTAAGTATTACATGCATAGATATTTTTTTTGCCTTGGTCGTGTCGTAATTCTGGTTGATTTGCTTTGGCTGGTGCTGGTGGTATAGGCAATTCGTTTCTGTGCTTTCCTTCCCCCACACGCCATCATCCATGATCATTGATCACTTCACGTTCACGGGTTCTTTGTTGTCGAGTGGACGGCTTAGGCATTGCATTGCATTGTCCTCCTCTAGAATGCCTTAAAAGGCATTACAATTACATTGTTCTCTTTCTCTCTCAAAAAGTATAGGTATTTCAGCTTTTCAGGATTAAAAATCCTTCCTGGAATTACGAAAGGATGCATGACTTTTTTGCTTGTATGTGACCAACATTGATTTTGGCTTGCGTTATCAGTTATATTACCTATGTAGTTATGTGGAGCATTAAGGCACAATACGATGTTTGCGCGGTCCCGCTGACAATCAATAGAATACTATACGACTCATGTATGGTTTTTGCTATTAATCTTCGCCGAATCTTAAAATTTTGTTTTGGCTAATAAGGAAGAAAGAGGAAAAGCCAGATAATAAAGCCACAGGTGCGAAAGCTCAGTCTTTGACATTATGACCGTACTTAAATTAATGAGAGCAGCTGGCTCTTTACAAAATTCGAAATGGCTTGGTCTTCTCCTTGGAATAGGGGTTTGCTGACCCTTTCTAGAATTGTTAAGTCCACGTACCCTTGTTTCTTTCCGGCTACTTTTCCTTCTAAAATAATATGGCTTGGTCTTGGTCAGAAAATTTATCTCCAGCTCATTTAAAGGGAAGAAATGTTGACAGATAAAATATATGGAATAGGTGCAGTTAAATTGTCAGATACAGATATTCATATACATAGTTTCAGGTGAAAGCAGCTTCCTCAATTAACGCAAACTTTATGTTTCATTTGAATGTATAATCCCCATAATACTCTGTTGACGTCAACGAAGGAACGCGAACGAGATTCGGAAATAAAAGCGGCATTATAATAAATGAAACGCGATTTATTTCGAATGCCATACAATGGGTTCATTTTCATCTGGTAATAGTTTATGCAAACAAAGGAGAGGAGAGTGATTATGCAAATGTGGGACGGAATGATGCATTTGGGGAAAATGATACAAGAAATAAATGGTGGAAAAAGGAGTGATTTTTTGGGGAGAAATAAATGGTGGAAAAAGGAGTGATTTTTTGGGGAGAAAATTCTGACTGACGAACGACTGCGACTTGGAGAGAATAAGTGAAAGGTATATTCCACTTGTCAGGGAGTGAGTATGTATGTGTGTGTGCGTGTGATGTGCGCGCGATATTCTGATGATAGGATATACAATGAATCGGTTTCGTAGGAGGATGTTTTTGGGTGACTGCAAAAGGAAAAGGCAGACGTGGGAGGTAATAAGGTAATGGTAATGGATTGGGGAGGGGGATGGGACTAGCTCTCAAGGAAGACACCGAAAGATTGATGGCTTTTTCTGAGATGAATAGATCTGGGATCACCAAAGAAGATGAAGAGAACGCAAGCAGCAGGGCCACAGCTGCATGAATCACTTGAGAAATTATATGGCATTCTTTCTAGACAACGTTTCCCACACACTCCACTTTTTTACATTTCCATGCATGCATGAAAACAAGAGAAAGTTGCTGGCAGAATAATTTTTTAAAAGTTTGGAATTTGTGCATGCGCAGGCAAGTAATTTTCTGCTGCTTCTTTCTGCTTTGAAAAAAATTGGGTCCAATAAAAATAAAATGTTCAATAAATGGAAACAAAAGTCGTACATGGTTACCATATATACTGCATTTTGTTTCATTGTTTTATGCTAGTTTAAATTTAGAAATTGTGTGGTATGACAAGAGTTGCAAAATGGCAAACATTTGCATAGGACTCAGAACGTCGTGAAGATTTCCAGGTTTGGCATTGCATTACATAAGCAATTTTAATGTATAGTTGATTTGTATGATTTTGATGGAATCTCATTGATTTTGAAATACACTTTCAAAATCTTTTGAACAGTTTCAAAGCAAAACATCTATATAGTTACATGTTTCCTTAGCAGGTAGAAGTTTCATAATACGACGTGATTCTTCGTTTTACTGGTAGATGGTCCAGCATTGTTCCTACTCCTTTTCCATCTCTATTTAGATTTCTTGGAAAGGGGAAGAACTCATCATGTTTTTGTTTCGCTGGAAATCCTTGTCGTCCGTCAGATGCTTTCTGACGAATGGCAGGTAAAAAGTCTCATGCTTTCCCCAAAAGGCATGGCATATTTTCCAAGGACCATTTTATGCAAACACGTTTCTAAATAGAGCGGTCAAAAAACTTTTTCAGCATGCCGCCTGCCTAAAACGATAACAAAAATGCAGACGTACCTACTTTACTACGATGAAAAAGAAAGCAAGAAGCCTCTTCTCAAGAGAAAAAAATGTTTTGAGAGAAAATCATCTCAGAATTGTTCGATGAGTGGGGAGAAATGGACTTCTTCTTTTCGATGGACTCTAATTCTCCAGGGAAATGGGTCCAGTGGGACCAGTTTTCTTCCTCTTGAAACGTCTCAAACCTTCCTATGAAATGCTCTACCTATACCTATGCCTACACACACTTTTGACGAAGCTCGAAAGCGTTATCATATCATGGACAGCAGTAACAGAGAGGTTTTCATAGACTCTCGAAAAATTGTAGAAATGATATAGCAATGTACTCTGTACTGGACGAAGTATATAGGACCAAGGAATGGATACTTGGGATGCTAATGTCCCTCCTCTCAACTAACCTATGTACCTATGAGATATTATGCAACGGTCTTTAATATGGCATCCATGTGGTCGTCTGCTTGAAGGAACTTTATGTATAATAGGGTCATCAACCTTCCTCCATGAACCTGGACAAGTTCACAATTTATTTTTTTACCTGGTCCATTGTGTCTCTCCGACATATTTCTTAAATGACTTTCCCTTTACAAATGCAAAATATTTAACTTAGAAGCAATTACAAGCGATTTAATGATGCAGGGAAAAAGTTGCATTTATTTTACATTCTTTCGTGACGTTTTATCGACAATCAAATAAAATATTGATGATTGAATCTTCATTGGCTTTACGACCTATTGCAATGACCAGGCTGATATCTGTGAATTTGTCCTTTCCTCTTATCATTACATACATAGTACTGCAATAATGTGCAAAAAAGTTTGGAAATCTATCAATAAAGTTCAGTTTTGATAAGGGAGGCAATAAGCAAACGTGGAGCCATCCCATCGATATAAATACATGGTAATATGCTGGCTGGTACTATTACAGATATTCCATTTTTGCTGAAGGGGATTGGATTGGATAAAGGATTATAATGCCCCTCTCATTGTTCTTGCAGAGCAGAAGTTGAGATTAATTAAAAGTTTCATGACCATAATATTTCAGTCCTGTAAGTACAATTACGCAGTAGACTATTATCTGTAGGAACTGCTAACAGCTCCCTTGTGATAACACATCCTCCTGGACAAGTCGAACTGTAACTGTTTCTCTTAACTCCTTCTTCTTCTTATTGCTCCTATCACGGTGTGGGGAGGATATATTGTAAAAATGGCACATTTCCTATAATATCTTGTAAGAGAGCCAGTGAAAGTTTTATCATAATTTATACTTTTTCATTTCAACTTGGAGCAATAAAAATGAGGTTATATTATAAAGAATAAGAGCCCGGCTAGAGTGTGTCGAGGGAAAATGGTAAAAAATGGAGAGAAGGATATAAAAAATGAGAGAAAAAATATTGGAGATAAATTTTAAGAACTTGTTACTTTTCTGTTTGAGGGGAAGTGGAAACGAACAAGGCTTTCTTCTTAGACCAGGCCAGACTATATAGTGCATTACATTGGTTGGATGCCTGCCGCGTCTATGTATACTCAAATTCTTAAATTAGAAAGTAGGTAAATTTTCTCGGAAATGTAATTTACTGTTACGTTAAAAAATTTCACCTAAAAGTTTGTATTGAACAAATTCTTTTCATTTCCTTTCCAGTTACTTGAAGTGCAATAATGTATGTAATAATTTTACCGAAACTTACTAGCTTGGGAACCCTTTATGCTGGATGAACTGTGAAATAAATTGTCAAAAGTAGTTATTTTCCAACAGATTTATTATATTTTTCTAGATGCTGCGTATTTTTTTATTTTTAATAATGCTTAAAGTAATTTACATTAAAAACGAAACAAACGCGCAGTTTCGATAGTTGTCAATGTTTGTACCTATGTATATATAAGTCTCATGTAATGCGTACGCATTGCTTAAAATGTACACTGGTAAAACTTGCTTAAATATTAAAGTACACATTAAAGCAAATAGTTAAAACATGTCGCATCGAGTCTTGCCTAAAAACTTTAATCTAAAATGCTTTAAAGTAAAGCACAATTAAAACTTTCAAATTATAGTATTATAGTAAATTCTAAATAGATGCACTAAGCCAATTTACAAACCGGGGTATTTACACATATATACTGTTACGTAAATAGAAATTAAAAACGAATGCGGAAGTTTCTACTAAAAGTTAGAGTTAAGAATTTGTTTCTGTCATTTCCAAAATTAACCCAATCGGCTACGGTCAGTAATAGTGAGCAATTCTTCCAAAGATTTTCCATGTCGGCCGGATGGATCCGGTGGAACGTAGAAATGGACACTTCCTTGACCTACGTAGAAAGTAAAGCCCACCCTCCTGAAAACAAAGGAGGAAGACTTACTAAGACATTCAGTTTTAAACACCCTAAAAATTTCTTTGTACCTATGTAAGTAAGTTTCTCTTGTCTTACCTTTGGGTTATCAAATAATTCCATGTCCTGCGTTCACCACGTAAGTCTCCGAACCTGTCATTTGACACGATAATGCCATCCTTCCTTTCAGCAATGTTTAATATGAATCGGTCATCGTAAGAAGACACCCATCGACCACTATGCAGCTGCTTGCTACAAGATAACACCAACCTTCCTTCATTCTGCAAATCTTGCAAAATATAATCGTTGATTACAGAGCGATCGTAAAGTTTGGCTTCGGGTATCACAACAGTAATGTCAGTGCATCCCATTCTAAGAAAGTGGTCGACGCAGATTCGGATTCCATTGCAGTCAAACGTTTCCTTGGAAGACTTCATCCACGGGCGATTTACCTTTCCGCATCTAAAAATACCGATAATACGCAAAAAGGTAATTAGAATCAGTTATTAATATATCAACACATGTATGAGCGGAAGTAATTGTCAACATAACTTCGGCTGGATGCAATATTTTGTCAATTAGCTTACGCATGTGCTACATTACTTCCGTCGATTACAACGGGTCGCATGCGATTTCGCGAATACGAATTAATCCTCTGTCGTTTGGCGAACAAATACTTCCTATTCGGATTGGGGACAGGATCCCAGCGTTCCTGGAAACTGTGTCTTCTTGGAGGTGGTGAAATGTTTTTCTTTTCGATGATTTCTTCCAAGCTCATGTTAACTGAAAAAAACGCAAATCTAAAGCTGTATATCATGCATAAAAGTTTCGAATATTTTCAAATTACAAAATCCATCCATTACGTGAAGTAGGGACACGAGCTTCTCTCTTGAATTGGGGAACGCTGGAATTTGTCCCGAGGTCTTCTCTGAATCGCTTCATTCGCTTATTAAGTCTTGCAGGAGAATCCACCGGCTCGTCAAATCTCGTTGGGATCAAATCTTTTCTTTTGTTTGAGGTGGTGGGTGCTGGTGGCGGCGTTGGTGGAGGAGGTGGTGGTGTTGGTGATGGGGGTGGTGACGAAGGAATAGCATGGCTGACGCCTTGGCCAGGGCTGCGCTTCATCAGTCTGAGATATGTCAGTTTCGGTGGAGATATCAAGGTTGCCTTGGAGTCACTTCTGAAGTCTTCAAAACGCACTGTGTTCTCCAGCTTCGGGGTGATCGAAACAGTCGGGGATTGCTCCTTTCTCCACCATGCTGATGAACTTTCAAATCGTGGTTTAGGGAAGACAATTGGGTTGTCACAGACAGCACGACGAATTTCTGGAACATTGCTGGCTCCAAATGAAGACTGGTGAGGGTAAGGAAGAACATTTCCCAGGGGTGTAATTGCAGGTCGAGGTGGCGGTTGTTGTGGTTCCTCAACTTTCTGGTACAGGGACTCAATATACGGTTGCCATTTCCTCTCCCATTCAGTTTGAGCCATTGGATTTTTCGCAGGACCTGACGGTTTCCAGATATTCACATTTCTGCTGTATAATGGTCTCACTTGACTTTGCGAAGTTGGCGTCTTCCAGAACTCTGCCCTAGTCCTTAGTGTCTGTCCCTCGTAACTGGGACGCTCCCCGATTCCGGAATCGTCTTCCGAGACAATGGGTGCCAACATTTTGAGGTAGTGCCTGGAAACATTATAAATGTTCGTATTTAATATTTTTCTGGAGCGAAAATGATGCCAAAAACTTTGTCAATTCTATTCGATTTCAAATAAATTAAACATCTTGCTTTAAAGTGACCTTTTCAGTCTATAAATCAAGTTAAATCCAAAGCACAAGTTATCTTGACAAGCAAGGTTAAAAACACAAACGACAATAATTACCTAAAAGTTAAATCTGTCGTTAGAAGTAAAGCTGCGGTAGTAGCAGTAGGCGATTGTGATGCTCCCACAATAGTCTTCTTATCAATGTAAAATTTTTCTCCAACGTGGCAATTTTCCACTGACTTCTTTGGATGCGGTGGGAATGAACATTGTTCCATTATTTCAAGTTGGCCGTTCCGTTATTTATGAGTGGAATAGGCAAGAAACCGAACGTGTAGGTAATATGTATATTATTTCTTTGTTTTTCCGACTAGCTTCCAAGTAGAAGCGGAGACAGTTCATTCGGTGCCTAATTGAACATAACTCATTTTATAATTCAATTCATTTGATTACTTAAGTGTATTGACTGACGCTTATTTTGAGGGAAATAATAGGTTAGTTTAAGTATGCAAAGGTATTATATATAATGCATAGAAATGCTAATACTGAACTTCTGACACAATATTTTATTTTGACATTTCCACGAAACTGAAATGCATGCAGGCATTGAATTGAATAGGTATTGGGTAAGTGCGTGCATGACAATGTGCCATTCGATAACCTAAAAAACAAATCAACTCTGAGAATTGTACACAGTTTGTGAAATGCACACATTAATATACTTACTTGATTTGATTTGACAATGTATCAATTTACATAGCTTTCATGAAGCTATTTTTAAGTAGCTCAAGCTCAGCTCCATCACCGATCCGAGCCAATCTATTTAAGAAGGTAATATCGGCAAACATAACAAGCATGGAACGTTCTTGTGCTTTTCCTGTGGCTTTCGGCTTCTTACTTTTAGTCACATTATGATGTTCATATTATGTGTACCAAAAAAAATTTAAGGTTTTAATTGCCAAAGTAGCATATTAATTCTGATTTCGGATAAGTATTCAAACATGAAGCAATCAGTATGTTCATCATGCGTGGACAAAACTTTTTCGTTCATTTGCATTTACTTGAGAAGAGATAAGGAGATAGTGTGTACTATTACATTGTATGAATTAAACTTTACATGTTACCTAGAAAACTGATATTATAGTAAGCAGAAGAGGAGAAGGGATTGCTCCTCCACAGCAGTAGTAGTTACCATGATCTAAGATGACAATCCACATCCGAGACTAATTTCCCAGTTAATATTTCCTCACCATAAAACTGTCTCCTTTTTCAATGATGTATGAAAGCGCGAGTGGAAACTACGATCATTTATTAAATCCCCTGTTTAGACCTTCTAATGCTTCCATGCGCTTAGATATTACGGCCTGGCATCATGGACTTTGGGTCTTCTCTTCTCCCAAAATGAATGCTTCTCAACTTGTTTTTCTTTGGGGGAGCTCCACAATTTCCTCGCATTTTAGGATGTACCGTTACCACCCATTTTTGTTTTCATACTCAATATTAATGGCCTCTACGATATATATATTTTTTTATTTTCGGGAAAAGCATTTTAAGAAACAAAATGGTCATGGGAAAAAATGTGTGGAATACTTTATCATAGGGAAATAGTCACCTAAAATCGAAATGATTTCTTTTAGTGTATCACGAAATGATAAACTTTTCCTACCACCACCTTCACCGCAAAACGCAATATGCAGCAGGCAGCATAGCAGCAGCATCCAACCGCTGTTTCTAAGAACCTTAATCTCTCTTCAAAGAAGGAAAGTAAAGTGGATGTACCTTTTACGATGGAATCATTCATTTTTGTTTTTGCGCATGAAAAAGTAAAGATGGAATTAATGTGTATGGCATGATGATGTCGCTCCTATATTTCATGAACAGCCTCATTAACTTTTTCCCAACACTATCACCTCAAAATGTTGTTCACAAGACGGATCGTATCGTAAACACATTGTTTCAACGTTAAGTAACTCACTTCTATTGTCTGACCATCTGTCCCTGTGACATTCATTTTTGTGTGTGTTTCTTCGACAAAACCCATGATACTCCTCCACTTCACCAAGTGCTTCTCTTGAAGTAAAGGCGGATTCGTATTGATTAGACTTTTATTGCCATTAAGAAACAATTCCTACCACAAAAATTTTAATCCTGGATTATAGTAGGCACATACATACGTTCTCATTTTTGATCTTTTGAGCTGCTTTCACAGAGAAAAAAAATAAACGGTTGAAGGCTTTCCGAATGACATTCCAGTAATCTGGATCTGAAGTCTTCCATTCCGTCCATTTCACCTCTTTAATTTACGTCATTCCCGGAGTTATATTGAGCAAGTATCATTACTTTTTAAGTGTGCATTCATCATTTTCCTACTCATCATCATCCAAAATGATCATAGTCCTTTAATGACCATAAGTGTGCATATTCCCGAAAGAAAAACATTTTCCCTTGTCTAAGTACTTTATACTATACTAAGCAGCGGATATTATTGTAGGAGAACGAATGTGTAGTAGTATGTACTTATGAATGAGTGTGTGGATAAATGCATGCGAGAAAGAACTAATCATTCTTTCTTCACTCACTCTCTCTCTCTCACTTTCCTCTCGCAAAAGCTATTGTCATAGACATAAAGTGTTACAGCTTTATATTGCTTTCTTCACTGGGAATTTTATTCGTAAGCTTCCTATAAGGAAATTATTGCTGTCTGTTACGAGGTTGATGACTGTTGGAGACATGAAATTACACTCGTGAATGATCTACATGAGTATCTCCAGTCTATATTTCCCTTTTTATTTTGCTGATGGAATCATTTTATTGCCGTTGAGCTCCTGGTTTTATCGCTTCCCCTGCGGATTAAATATTTTTCTCCGCCGCGCGCTTCTCCCTCTTGCGATTGCGATGCACACACGAAGCCTACATATGCACAGAATACATATGTATTACCTATAGATAGATAGATGCATAGGGCTGAAACGCAAAAACCAGAGAAAAATATCATCTTGGCTTTATGATGCGTACGTTCTTACACAGAAACGAACATTAGTTTCTACAACTTTAGGATCATTCCCCTTATCTATCCATACATGCCTTATCTGTTTTCCTCCTTCATTTCAATTCGAATTTTAGTTCGAATATGTATGCATGTAGCAGGAAATCTGAGTGGAAAGCAAAAAAAAAACAACTCATCTTTCCCCATCATGCCCTATAGTCGAGTCACTGTCCGATTTCTTCTCCTAAAGTGAATTTACACAGGTACTTATAAACCGACCCATCATCATCATCCATCCATCCGTCGTTTCTGTTCAATTTTTGAAACGCCGAGCAGTGTGTTTCCTATTTTTTTCTACCAGCAGACGTTCGCCTAACTTCGGTTTGGCTCATGACATGCATATCTCTCAAGTTTTTTTCTCTCTCAAGTTGAACACATTACCATTTGTCCGTTGCGCATTATTTCCTTGTATTGATGGCGCTTCTATGAATGACCCAACCATTTCATTAAATATGGATGGTTTAACCGTGTTTCCTCGTTTTACTACTTCATTTAAGATCATAAAAAGG
>JAHZNI010003407.1:0-22203 GCA_027744415.1 Seira ritae | reverse complement strand
GATGATCCCATCCCATCCCATGTGGCGATCTTTGGTATGGGTATAGACAGGTATAGATGAGGAAAGTTGAACGGTTTATTTTCAAACATCTGAGAATAAATCTGGAAGCTTTTGTCTTCTATTTCAACATTCCAGAAGAATTTCTTTCCAGTTACATAACTTCAATTTTCGAAAATGATATGATAATGCAGGCTTCATTTCAAATTCATGAAATTTCGGTCTTGCGTGTTGCATTCAGAAATAAATACTTATATTAGGTAGTACCAGTACGTTCATATATTATGATGTAACTGACCACATCCAAACGAAATCGAATTTTTCTCACTTCGTTCTATAGTTTCATGAATCTATGCATGAAACAGCGTAAATTGGGATGAGGTAAAAAGTACGTTAAAAATATTTTGACTTTACAATATCATCATTTTTTACTGAAAAATGCATACCGTCATGGTGGCTCTGTGGCTCCATTGAAATGATTGTGCAATCATTTTTTGTCATTGTTGCCACCTTTTTAAACTCATTTGCCCGTTCCAATACTATTTGGGGTTTTCTGAAATTCATTGCGCTCAATTACCGTGAAAGTACGGATCGAATTAAATCGAAGGTTAATGAAAATGCTGAACTGTGAGGTTTTGTAACTCTTGCTTTTAGAAATCACATCTCATATTGTAGATTTATAGAATATTTATTAGAACCATTTAGTCAACGAAACGTGACTATTTAGTGTCACCTCTCTCCACGAAGTCGTTCTATATTTTACATCCGCATGCTGAGTTGCCAAAGATTTTTTGTCAAGCATGCCTTTGAAAATCTCTTATGGAACGAAGAAAAAATTCCCTTAACCAAATTGGGAGATGGGACGTATGTATGTATAGAAAATAAAAGTTTGCTCTTTCCTTGCCGTTACCATCATCTTAAGTTCAACTTCAACACCTTATTTTCTTTACAATCTCCGTGAAGAAAATACTTTTTTGTGGGATGAATTGAATTTTTCTATTCCAGCCATAAAATAGAATATCCTTTGGAGTTGAAACATGATGCTAGTCTATTTCATGCTTTTCTAGAAATCAACCACCGCATCGGCATTCATCGTTGATCTGTCCGAAAAGCCATTGTTAAGGGAAGGGGTAAGAAAAATCTTGAGAAAATTGCTTGTCATCATTAATCAACTAAAAAATTCCTCGAGACGCCAAGATGACATGACAGTGCATCTTAGAAGGCGTGCATATACTTGGATCTGATAACAATGAAAAAATCTCTTCTTCTGGACTGGTATGGCTACATTATCCAATCCAATTGTTATCTCAAAAATATGTAAAACATCTGATGGATTTGAACACGGATCGTTTTACTTCTCACATGGATATAAGCCATGAATTCGTTAAAACTTTACGGATGATAATGATTCAAAAAAGTGACTGGAATCAAATAGTGTTGTAAGCCTAAGAAAAAATGCCTATGCGAATTAAAACTAATTAATATTCATGACTATTGCAATAACAAAGCCATCAGTCAGGAGTCAGGACTATCCCAACCTTAATATATTTTGAATAGGTATGCGGGTTTTCGTCAAAGTTGGAGAATGCGAGCTGAAAAGTTCTTACGGTGCGAAGTTCTTAAACGAGAAGTTTCCTAACGAAGGCTAAAAATAGGGTTAATGATGATACTGACCAGTGAAATGATGATGAAAGATGAAACATTTGAAACCGATATCTCTAGGTACATCCCAAAGATCTCTTAATTACAATCGGCATGCTTTACAAACAAGCATAAATCATTCCAATAAATATAAAAGAGGCAATAAAATAAAATAATGATTGACATTAACATTCCAGATCCTCGTTAACTACTGGGTAGTATAAAAATCGAATATAGAGCGTGAACAAGAACGATATACATTCAGTATGCAAATTTTCTTTTCCTGACGGCATTAAAAACAATGAAATCACATATACAATATTAATATTAGTATTCACACAACTAAGCGTGCAAAACACAAGTAAGGCTACATTCTTATAAAGGTAGGTCATTAGCTACCTACAACCTAGGTCAAATCTTGTCGGTCGACTTATCAAAAAACCACCCTTCCCTGTGGCCGTGGCTGATTCATACCATGCAATGTGCAACGCATATACGACTAGGAAATTTCTCGTTAATCAACAATCAACCTTTAATTTATTCTAGGATGTCTACAAGGGAGCTATAATAAAGACCGATCTCGTTTTATGAATTGTGAATTTGTGAACCGTATCATTTTATTTGCGAAGGCGATGACGTACATATTTTCATTAGAAACGAAGCAGGAGTTATCATGTCAGTCTTGACTTTTGTAGACTGACTAAACCTCTCTCCCTCATAATAAAACGAGTTTCACCTCCTATGATTTCCGTAAACTGTAAACATACTTATAGTCATCTAGTCATGCATTCCCTATGCAGTGTGTTAGTGGACCACCAAAGATAATTGACATTTTGACAACACACTTTCAGCAACTGTCTTAATAAGGAATATGCCACTTTAATCCAATTTTGTTTGTACTGTACAATGCTTAATTTCACTTTCCGACATTTATTTTTGCTTTCTAAATCATCGATAAAATGTTAAATTGCTCGTGTGGGTAGGCATGCTTCTTTCAAAATTGTAATTTTCTGCATTATTTACATCGCCCCAATACCATACCACGTCGCGTGGGCGGGCAGTTGGACAGTAAAGACCAACGCGAGCATGTGCATAATCAGGGTCTCTGTTTAAGGTAAACAATCAAGGAATTTAGCTGCAGTTGTAGCCATCAGCAGCAATTACCAATGACCTTAATTAAAATTCGAGACAACTGCACGCTAAAGAATACTGACTGAAGGACCACAGGCCAAAGCACTTAGCTTGATGACGTTAGTATTGATTTTTGGAATCGATTTACTGCTGCTGCTGCGGAATTATTTCAAGAAATGAATTGAGCTGTAATTCTGCTTAATCATTTCATGTCTTTCCCTGGGCTGCTCTGTTATGTTATGATGCACAAGCGCGCACGTGGAATTCTCAAGAATTGTTTATTTTCATGCAGCAGATCTCAATAGGTAGGCCAAAAGATCATGAGATCACCAATCGAATCCAAAATGCACTGAAAAAAATGTATGACTTTTTACTTTGATTTTGCAGAAGCCGCTTCTGCTTACTCATTCATCGATTACGCATTCCGAAATCTTTGAGCTTTAAATAATCCATGTGAATATTTATGTAATTTATTAATAGTCGTGAATATTTTGACTCTAGATTTCATTCTTTCATTTATTGCTTGTGAGAATCATAATAATAACAAGCTCAGAAGCTTAGAGACCTAGAGACCTTAATAGCTTCTAGAGACCTCGTTTCAATTTCCTCAGCCCAACACGAAGAATCCAGGATGTACATGCTAGCCCCCAACCGTAATCAAATTAAGTTAATGGACCAATTCGAATACATAATTCATGCGGTAATTGTAATGATTATGAATATGAACAGAGTAACAATATCAGGCAAACACGACAATGACAAATCATCATCGTGAGAACTACAAAATCAACTTTATATTTCAAAGGAACTTTGTTCTACACGACAAGACAAAGTAGGTATTAAGATTAGCATCATTTTTTAACAGCTCACTTATATATATGCACAGAGGATAACTCTAAGGATTTCCAACCTCATCATATCTATATTTTGACCTTGCCATGTGGTGGTTGATATCGTGCTAAAACTTAGCGTAATTTTGGAAAATGGGTATCCTCAAAAAATTAAAGAGGATGAATGGTGCATAAAAATGTGCTAGCTTATTGCTTGCACGTAACATATCGTCATTGCGTTGCAGTCATGAAATTTTAAATTCTCAGGATTTTTCCCCACGACGCTCGTAAGAAGAACTTGACTCTGCGAAGCTAGTTCCCCTTATTCGTCTCCCTAATTTTTTATCGACACGAACGCATCACTTAAAAACAAAAAGCTTGAATTTTCTTCTCATGACTGTATAGACTTATTCTTGGGAATGGGAACAGACTTCATTCAACTACACTGCATACTACATACTGACCACAACAGGTGGGGAAGATGAGAAACGTTTACAGCTAGTAATGCTCTCACTTTGTTCATGACGAAGCACACCCACCCCACCTTCAAGCCAATCTTAATAGTGATTTTTAATATAAAAATGGAAATGCTTCAAGCTAAAATGACGCTTTTGATCCATACAGATATTTTAAGGCTTCACAGAATTTTGTACCTCATCTATCTTGCTTCCCCGAAGGAATTGCTAATTTATACATTTCATACGTACATACATAATTTTTGACTGACAGTAATTCTCACTCACTATACATACTCAAGAAAATTGCTATTTACCTGAGTTTCATGCCTTCATAAGCAGTGTTTCTAGATATTAAGCTTTTTAATTTCACAGGATGAAGATGACTATATTTTATATGCATCATTCCAGATATTCCAGATCTAGGAAAATCTTGGGAAAATACTCTCCAGGAATAATAGTCGACATCATAAATCATAATTTAGGCTTATAAATTTAATATTAAAAAACTTCCCTACCCCAACATTTCATAAAGTATTTTTCCTCCATAAAATCCTACTTTTACACAATAATATGAGCCATATTTGCACACAACTATATTGATAATTATGGTTTAGGCATGGGAATTTATAAACTTAGGTAACCAACTCTTCCTCCATGAGAGATAGAGATAGCTCCATTCATCCGTTCATTCCGTATCATCCTGGGAACTTCGGTGGATGGAGTACATCGATACATATCTCATGGCAATGTCGATACAGTTTATGATGGTACTTTAAGAGTGCACGTAAAATTTTTTAGTTTTCTTATACCCCTCGAACTCTCCAGAAAATCGTGATGGGACAATCTTCCCTTTCTGTACAGTTCACTTCAGTGCATGCATTTGATTAAAAGATCGCATAGCCTCAGGTGGTTATAATATAAACTGCGTAATAGAATAATGCGGATTTCGAAACAAAAAATCCTTTAGAAGCAGCGTCCCCATTATTTTGAAGGCATCAAACCATGTATTATTAAGAATGCAACGCAACTAGCTGTCCAGTCACAACTGAATACTTTAGAACATCTTCAATTCAATCCACCCAATTGTAGGTATATAAAATTACTATGCAGCTTTTTTAATTCCATATTTCCACTATCTAGGGACATTGTACTGACGCTATGAAAAAACATGTTCATTTCATATCTGATATTTACGGCTCTCATGAACTATAATAAAAAAACTCCGGAAAAGTCTCGGAGCAACTCTAATTAAACTTAGGCTCTCAAGCAATTCTTATCAAAGTTATGATGATGATAGTGATGCGATGGGATGTTCATACACTCTTTCATTTCATTTTGTTGCACTGCAGGCTTTTTTTATATGTTCAATGTCTAACAATAATACAACAACAAAAAATCGTGATGGAAGGAAAAGATTAAGCGAGTAGGGTGCTGTGCTCTAATAAAACCTTTGACGAAAAAAGGCTACCTATGCAAGTGGAGATGGATATTCTAGAAGACTGAAACTGCACACTGCAAGTGTTTTACACGCTTCAGCGGTCCATCCAGTCTAGAAGGAAAAAAATATTCCGAATGATGGTTGGTTAAATCAAGTTTAGAATAGAGTTAACTAACTGAAGCGTTCTCATTCAGCGTGTCCGTTTCCCAATACAAAATAATACATGAATGACAGAGAGAAATTTTCTCAGAACACTGAAAATAGAACGCACATTTTCATTTTCAGAAAGTTTGCCTCTTCATCTGCCCTGGAGCATTAAATCAAAGCTAGTAACCGCAAACAATAGAGGTATCTTTCAGAAAAGACTAGTTTTGTTTCCCTCTGAAACTCCAGTCTCTGTCCAGCCGCAAAGCTTTTTTGACAAGCGAAAGCCACAAGCCTTCATGCATGTTAGAGCCAGACTAGACTAGAAGTAAATTTGACTTTTTTGCGACTTGCTTCTAAAGAATTTACAAGGCTGGCAGCAATGGTGTCAAGTTTGAGGAAAAAATGAGTCGTTGTCAGAATTATTGAAGGCAATTTCCAGAAAACAGTTTCCGTCAAATATTTATCCGCTGTCAATAATATGATTGGTATGTTTATTTCTAAACTACTTACACTGCATTATGACCTTATTGTTTGCTCGTTCTTGGCACGGCACTAACATGATTAACATGATTTTGGGTTCATTACTTCATAATCACATAATAATCTAAGTTTCCTTCTTTTTGCCGTTTTTCCGGTTAGACTGATTACAATTACTTGATTTTTCTCTCTTAGGAATCGTCAAAAGTATAATAAAAGCCATCCCTTTCCATTCCAGCCACGGCTCGGCAGTAGGATGAATTGGTAATGGATAAAATGGACTTGTTTCACAAGAATACAACGGATCTGGTCAATTAAGCGCCTGAGTTGGACTCGCGTGTAAGCAGGAGATACAGATAATGGCGGATTTCAGCATCGGTCAAAAAACAGGACATGCTCTGCAGAATCCAGTTTTTTTATTTACTGCGGGTGCAACTTGCTTGGTTGCACTTGTCCACTCCCACTACTCCGCAATTTTTTAATGAAAAAAATGACGGTTTGAATTTATATTCACCACGGTCTATCTATTGTGGTCGGCAAATGCAAACAGCGGAAACTAGCTTGCTTTAATTTTTTGCTCCGGTTGAGGCAGAAACTTGAGCTGAATGAAGTTCGCGTAAAAAATATGTATTGTTTGTGATATGATGATGAACTCTGATTTATAAATCTGTTTAGAGCTTATTTAAAATAATAATGTCAACATATTAGCAGTCATTATCTAAAATGTAAGACTGGTCATAAATAAGTGGATGATGAAGTAGTGCATTCGCCTTTGACGAAAATACTTATGTTTAGTGGTTTAGTTAGACCTATTACCGGACTTTAATTGATTATATGAAAGTGATACGACGTTGACCTGTAACAATCTTTTCATGGCTGCAGTTTACAATGCAGGAGTAGCACAATATCTGCAACAACAAACGGTTCAAGTTGACATGTTTAACTTAGCCTAATTGAATGATTCATTTCTTCATGAAAGCGTCGCTGTAAAAGTGTAATGATGACAAGTAGACATTTTTATTATGATAAGGATCAATGAATATATGTTGACAACAACAGGCAGTTCCAAACAAAAGACGACAATGAAAATAGATACTCCTTTGGCTTTACCGAGGAAGAAAAAAACGGGTGACATTAAATAACCTGCCTGATTATCTACGTCTGAAAAGATCAAGCTAGATAAAATGCGGAATTTATGAAGTTAAACTTGGAGAGTGCACCAAAAAATTAGTTATTATTACGCTCCTTGTGACAAATGGCGACAATCATGAGATGAGCTTGTTGAAGTTGTTGCAGTCAGAATTTTTTTTAAAATAAACATTTTAAACAATTTAGCATCTGTCGACAGCTTGGCTGATTTACATGAAAAACAGGCATGCCTCTTTGTCAGAGCATTTTTATTGGCTGGTGGTGTGATGTGATGAGACGTGATGGCATCAGCTATGCTATAATCTATGCTTTATAAATGATGTTCCGTCAAATTCCTGACAGACTTGAAGTTTACAAATTCATAATGACTATTTGTTGAAGAACAAAAGGCTACTAGATATATAAGGCAGGAGAAAGACAACAGGAAGTTCAGAGTGGAAGAGGAAATTGACCATGCATGATTTTGAAAATCGTGCGTTTTATAAATTACCCTTAAAAGAAATGAAGCTGAACATATTTTTAACCATTTTTGTACAATCAAAGCCTTTTGTTCACCCCTCTGAAGAAATTTTTTTGTAACCCTGTCTCTGTCTTATTGTTTTCTTTACACTTTTTTTTCCCGTCGTCTTCATATAATCGTAATGGTAAGAGATATTTTTTTCGGCTGTTAAGGGGGTGTGAAAATAATCATTAAACATGAAGGCGAGCATGCATGCATATTCGTTAAGTAAATACATGTGATGCTGATATGATGATAGAACAAATTGCTCATCTTGTCTTGTACTACAACACAAAAAAGTTTACTTTTACATGTGTTCTCTTGTCACAATAATAATGAAACTCTGTCCTTCTCATTCATACATGCCTACTAAAGCGCAGTACCTACTAAAGTACACAAAAAAGAACAACCTGTCAAACTAAACAGGGCAATATTACCTTCATCATCGTTCAGCTCCGCTTGGCAAACAAATTGTGTCAAGTGGTAGTACTATATATTATCGATGAATTATTACACGTATTTATAAATGATGTTCATCAAATTATCATCATAAAAAATGATGTTATTGATACTGCTATACTACTCTCTGTAATGTAATGAAATCCTTTCCGACCCCGGCCAAATGTACTCAGTCAATAGCTACTTACTTTAGTTAATGAGCGTGAGCAGTGAGTGTGCATAAAAATTCCAAAACCTTTCCCCTCTTTCCTTATCCAAGTGTGGAGATATTTTTTTCAGTCGCTAGCATGAGTTACGCTTGAGGCAGCCTCAGATATCGATATATTACTTTTAAAAAAAAGTGCGAGTGTATTTTAGTCACTCTTGGGCAAAAAATCACTTTGTTGGTTGAGGCATGTTTTATCAACGTCACTTTACCACTCCTTCTTCACCACCGCTAACCTTCGTGCATAAAATGAATGACAGCGTTTTGTATGTATTTTGTAGTTTTTTTATATAAAATTTTTTAGCATGACCATATCAAATAGGTATTATCTACCGACCGATGCATGTCTGTCTTTTTCAAAAGGAAAATTCTTTTCCAGGCTATATTCTCCAACAAATTTTCAAGTTCAGTTCAGTCAGCGTTAAATAGTCTGAAATATTCATTTTCATTGCTCATTTCAATATTCAATGATAGCTTTCTTGCGTTGATGGAGTTTTAAATGGATGTCTATTTTTTCAGGATTTTACCTCCCAGCCATTAAAAAAATTTTATCTCCCCACATTTTTCATCGAATGTACAAAATACATCGTAATATCTCTACGCATAACTATTCATTAGAGCTTGTTACCACCACCTCTTAATCGTCCTTTGATGTCATACGATACGATGCATGGATGTACAGTAATGACTACTTTCATTCCAGAGGATATGAATTCCATATTTGGAAGGACGCTTCATTAATTAGCTTTTCATATAGTGGCATTTGCTGAGAAGAACAAAGATCTCCCTCTGCGCAAAATAGCAAAGTGCTCAGCAGAAGCCAGCACATCATCATCATCATCGGTAATCTAATCACGAAGACGAAGAAAATAGAATTTTCGAAATGAAACAGCGTTTTTATTAAAACGAAAGACACAAAAAACCAGGATTGGTTGGTTTTCAATTTCAATTGAATTTTTCTTGCAATCGGTCATTGAGTCATTGCATGCGTATTGTGCTGCATGAAAGGATTAGTCTGGTCATCAATTGGCATTCATCAAAAAGAATTGGCATCGGTGATAAGGACTGACCGAAATCGAATTCGGATCGTTCGAGAAAAACACTACTTAGGTACCTATCTATAATCGCTTCGTTTTTGTTCTTTATGCTTACCGAGGCAAGGTCTCTCATTCAAATTCAGGTAGCATCCTCTCTGCACACGAATGAGGCACTTTTATAGAGGCATGTGCAAGTTTTATTGGCTCAATTTCGTATTATGCATATATCGATTACCTATTTTTTATTGACAGTTCATTTGACAAGGTAGCTTTGATAAAGTGAAAAAATTGGCATATTGAAGATTGAAGCGATTGATAATGTGAACTGAAAAAATATTTAGCTTGCATGATCAATGCATGTATGTAACTTGTTACTGGATTTATAACATGCATTTTTAAGAAATGAAAACGACTCTTGATAATGATGAACAAGTTGTAAGTTGTACTTTACAAATGATGATAATTGTCAATGGATGATGAGAATGAAAAGTGAAGATTGATGGATGAGTAATGTCTAACCTGGAATTTGAAGAATGACTAGAATGAGTTTAAGTTGTTGAGATGATTATGATTGCAATCCACATTAGCGCCCGAAATGAATTCCTTGCTAAGTGGCGCTAACTAATGTGCTTCAACAGTGTTAAAAACCTTACATTTAAGTAGGTATCCGAGGTCGTACAAGTGCATACTTTTGAATTCATATCGTCATTATTGCACGGCTCGGCTGGTTTGAAACAGTGCGATGTGTAAAGAATGCTTTAAAAGAGAATTCCAAATGAGACTCTGCTGAAGAATATCGGCCTTTGTACTGAATTGTATAATTTTGAAACGGCTCGGGTTCTTCATAGCCAAAGACGCCATTATCATTATGCCGTGAACGTACAGAGAAAATTACAGTTAACAATAACAAATTGCCTACTTTGAGAATGCGTAATTTCTCTTTTGTCCAGGAGAAATAATGACCAGCTCAAATTGAATAGATCTTTCCAAGCATTCAGCCAAAATGGAAAAGCTACAGGAGATGAGTAATGATTCACCTTCATCATCATGTACTGATGCTTCAAGAAATACTTACGTCTCACTTTGCCCCATAAGACGTGATCGCTCAAACAAAACGCAAAAAGCAAAAGTAAAGATCTTTTTGTTTACCTGAGCTGTTCCAGCGATGGTGAGACCGAAAGCAAGCGCAACGCACGTGATGAAGTCTGCCGGAAGTCCTACCACCTTGTCGCCCTCGCCTTTGTTCCAGTTGGGCTTCAATCCAGCAGCAGCACCTGTAAAACAGACAATCCAGAAATGAAATGAAAATATTTATTCTCTAAATGCAGTTTCTTAAAACAATATTTAAAATTAAAGCACTCACCGTTGGCAGCTCCACATCCAAAGAAGACAAGGAGTAGGAGACCTAGGAACTCGGCAACTAAGGCTTTGAACAAAGGTACCCTCTGCTCAGTGACCTCTTTAAGGCCAAATACTTCGTCCATTTTCTTAGGCATGGTGTCGGAGCTTTTGGAGTAGTTATTCACGAACTAAAAGAATTTAAGACAGAAAAAGATGTTTTTTACTATAACACTCGTAATGAAAAATCTCTGAAGGAAGCTCTCGAAGAACTGATCTGATCAGGGAGATATGAGACACTCTCATTCGCTCCGCTTCCCCTCTAGATTCTTTCTCTCTCTCTCTTTCCCTTTCTCACACACTTGTCGCCTCTCAAACTTGAACTAATTTCGGAAATGGACACGTTAGATAACAATAAAAATAAAAATAGGAATTTTTTCTGATGAAAATGATAACACCTACATACCCGAATTCAAAGAATTTAGTTGGGAACAGGAGTAGTTCTTTCGAGCTCTGAAACAACTCTTGACTGTTGTCTTACGCGAAGCTTCAACTTGTTTTTGTACACGCATCAAGAACAAGCGAACGAACAAAATTCACATTAAACGATGTTAGTTGCGAGCTTCATTTACTCTTCTTGCACTTTGCTAATCCATCGCCGCTGAGAGTTTTCACTGGTAAAACCCCAAAGCGTAACACATCACATCATATCATCATCAGCAACAACATCGCCATCCACCACCACTGACACGATGCAATGCACCGTAGTCGTAGTAGACAATTTCTCTGAAGCGCTTCAATCGAGGAGACCAAGGTACGAACTTATGATATAAATGAACTTATAAATACATATATACAATACACGCACATAGCTACTCACGACATAGATTTTTTTGTCAGTGAAGAAGCGTTGGACAGACAGGACGATACAAACAACAACGGGAAAAAAGTATAAAAAGAGGGGCAATGTAAAATGCAATGCAATGGAGCTTCATCATCATTATTTTTTTCATGCAATCTACCTAATACACTTTAATCAACAAAAACATAAACATTCATTTTCAAAGTTCTACGAAGACTATATATTTTATGAGCAACAGTATTATGTAGTTGTAGTAATGTCTGTTGTAAGCATTTATCCGAACACATCGTATTTCAGTTTGGCGAATTTACATTTAGACCCGTAAGAACATTTATGTGTAAAATAGAGAGATCTTCAGAAAGAAAGAGAGAGAAAAAAATGCTCTAGAAAAAGACAAAGCTATAGAGGCAGAATAGATGATGTTTATAGCGATGGGTAATTTGCAATTGGAATGTTATATTATCACTTTTTCCTGCTCGTATTCGCTTCTAATGAATTACTTATGGATGGCGATGATGGTGCTTTTCTTTTCTTGTTGTGTCGTGGCAAATGTAGTATGGAATTGAATTGGTAATCGCAATCATGTAAGTAATTTTTTGTTTTGTCTTAAGAGATCAGCTCAAAGTCAGCATAATAATCACCATCCAATCCATAAAGTGGTCATAAGAAAAAAACAGAAGCAACTAGAAAAAATAATTTGTATGATTTATTAATGTCAAAGGATTATTTTTCGCAGTTGTTATTTTCGTAACTAGATTATGCGGAAAGTGATGATGATGATGGTAATGATACTATTGAGAGGGAAAACTAACAGGAGAATCAATATGTCACCCCGGTCACATCATGCCACCTCCACCCACCACAGCGATGCTCTAGTAAACCGCTGGAGACACGCTTTTATGGATAACCGCTGTTACTACTGGACAAGCCCACCTCCATACATTTAAAGTGATCTAGATGTTGTTGATGTGTTTGTGTGGTTGATTGGGTTCACTACCTCGACATTGGTCATGCGTCATTAGTCATTCCTAATGGCTCCATGATTTTTCTGCAAATAAATGATGGACCTCAACATTAAGAAACAACTACCAGATATTTATTCATATTTGAGTGTACGAATTAGGTATACGAAAAATTATATATCATTGGGTTTTCATGAGAATTTCGATGATGGCGAATCAATATCACTTCGAAGGAGATGAAATGTTTTCCCAAATGGTCATGACAAATGGACCGGATTTTTCTGGAAATCATAAAATAAAGCCTTCAAAGTTTATGAATGTAAAAGGATGAGTGTACATCAAAACCGCTTCCTTTAAAATGATGACGCTGTCGATTTCTTAGTATTAAAACATTGGTTTGGGGGAAAAGGTAAACCTCAGACCAGGCTAAGCAATGTCCGTGAAACATTTGTTTTGGGAGACGATGATAGAGAGTAGAACTTTATATGTGGTGGAACGTGTACACGAGTTTCAATCAATTACGAAATCTAGTACTGTTTTTTCCGCTCGCTCGTCGGTCGTATGCAAAAATTGGCTGTTGGTACGATTGCGATTTGCGAAGCATTAAGCGCGTGGCTGTTGTGGCATGGTTTGGCTTCTCGGCTTGCGTGACATGCCGAATTAAATGGTGTAAATGCACTTCTCCTTAGGGAACAGTTTTTTATCTGTGAGGAACGTTTGTTATGATGATATAGATAGACAAGAAAATGAGTTTTCCGGATAAGTTTATAATATGCGAAAGGACAAGCTAAGCTTAAAGTACATTGCCTTATTTACATAGGTATTAATAGTTTTCGTGTATTTATTACCAACACTAAAAATGCTAATTTCAAGTTGATTGATTTTTTCATTCGCATTCGCGGATTTAAATTTAAATTAGGCTACTTTCCCTCACATAATCGTTTGTAATAGAGACACCGGAAACAACTTACACGCTTTACTGGTTTTTGGTAAGACATGAAAACTATGGCTAAATTATGGTACAAAGACATGAGCAAAGCAAGCTTTTTGAAAATTAGTATGAGCTGTTCGATTGTATGGTGCATGGAAAGGAGGAGGTGCGAGTAAGAGATGGATAGAAATTATAAGATTTTAAGATAGGAACACGGGTAAAGTAAAACGTTATCAGAACTATATGGGTATTCTCATACCTATCTAGGTAGCTTAGGCTCTCTATCTAACCTACAACTACCATAAATGCAACGGTGTATGCCTTCAAATTCAATGATGATTAATATTTCATGCATTCCCAGGTTCTCCTGAGATGACTTTTGAAATATTATTATTACTCTACTTACGTACTCCACATTGCATCGACCCGCATCGAAGATTTACCATCGCTGAAGGATAGTGAATAATGACACCTACACTTACATACTAATCATAATATGCGCATACACAACAATAACCACATAATAAATTGATGATAGAACTATAAATTTCATTACTGAACTATATCAAATTCGGGCTTTAATCAATTCTCTAAACTCTACGCATATATACATACACATATCACTTCTCAATCTAAATCCCTGGAATCTCCAAGGTAACACTATTCACGTAGATGGAATCTCCATCCATATTCAAAATATATCTGAAATGCGAATTCTACTTCGCCAAATTAATTCACTGAAAAAATAATAAAATTCGCCCATAAAATATATCAACAAAAATACCTATAGCCCTTATCTCTCTCTTGAGCAGGCAGGTAACGTACTGACAAGCTGCATCCTCATCTCATCAAAAAAGCGAAGCTGTCAAAGCAGCAACGGACCATATGTAAAAACAAAGCAATCGCGGTCCCTTGCTGTGATTTAATTATGCACTGCAACAGCAAGTGCATATCTCCCCAAAAAGCAAAGAGGCATTCACGAAATGTCTTTGTTGCTCAGCCTCAGCTTCCTCAGATGTGACAACGTTCCGAATAAACCCATCAGCCACAGCCAAATCGGGGTTTTGTATTTCCGTACCTACTTAGAATCTAGAATGTGCATAAGTAGGTATTCTTAAGCAGATGCAGATGCAAGCAATTTTAGATTTTTAAAGTCTTGGATTTGGAGTAAATTAATAATGCCTTCGTATAAATCCATGAAGTTTTGACTCTGGCTGTAAGAACTGACTTAGTATGCATTATGTAAGTTTAGATGGATCACAAACAAAAGGCTTCCTTTTCTTTGATCTGCCTGTTCAATAAAAGAAGACCGGATGTAATTTTTGCACTTATACTGCGAGGGAATAATCTTGTTATCCCTTTATAATGAATCCATTTCAATTTATTAGATTAAACAATGACTTTACATTGCATTCGTTCGGTTTTTATGAAAGTTTTCTTTCAGAAAAGCCTCCAGTATTCATGCAACTTTACGAAACAACAGCCCTAAATAAACATGCAGCCCTGGCTAAAGTGCGTAAATTCATAACATTTGATATGAGTTACGTTGAATTTAATCAAATAATATAAGTTCGAGTGCAGCAAAATAGATACGATTTTAATATATATTAAGGGTTGACCATACAGTAAAAAATTGGTGACAAATATACTTCAGAATTTAGGCTTTAGTGAATTTTAAAAAATCCACGAAGGTTTGAATCGCTTATTATAATTATGCGTAAACAGCATTCAGTACGAATTCATCTTTTCTCTAAGATGTACAAGTCATTTTGCGAAGTCCTAATAATAAGCAGGGCATCTGTAGCTATGGTTGTGGCGTTCGTGCTGATTGAGAGCGATGGGACGGAGACAACTTGGGCTGGGACTCGTAGGGTGCAAGCATCTGGGTCTGGGTTATCTGGACCGGAGGACCTCCCTGATTTCTCAACAATCGTTCAGAAGCGAAGCGAAAACGATAATAGATTCCAGCTAATACT
This sequence comes from Seira ritae, assembly GCA_027744415.1. Classification (NCBI taxonomy): domain Eukaryota; kingdom Metazoa; phylum Arthropoda; class Collembola; order Entomobryomorpha; family Entomobryidae; genus Seira; species Seira ritae. The sequence goes on along the minus strand of JAHZNI010003407.1, from coordinate 6,666 downwards.
CCACCGAAAATTGGACCGAGAATGTACACTGTGGACGACAAAATAAAACGAATCATCCTTTGATCTTACATTAACAGTTAAAAGCAACTTTGAACATACATAATTGCTTTATGTGACAGCACTTATTTTATTAGAACTTACCCCATATATTATCCAATGCTGTATCAACCTTCTTTTGCTGTGTTAACCCTATTGCCGTTGTCTTATCAGGCTTTAAGATGAGTGAGACAAAAAGGGGACCGATGGATCTTGTTATGCAAAAAAGGAAGTATTTTAGCACACACAAAGCACATATATATTATTATGCATCACTAAAAATCAGACTAAAAAGTGTAAACATTAGCTGGGTTCATGCTGGCTCCACTGGCAGGTATCTAGAGATTGAACCGTTAACAAAAAAAAACGTTTTTTTACGTTTTCCTACTTAACTTATAAACCTAATAATTACGAAATAAATAAATCATGGAAAGCTTAATTACCCCAACTAAATGACCAAGAGCAATTGCAAGTCCAATGGCTAAAGGAGCCGAACCTACAAATTACACTATTTAGTAATTACTTGTTCATGAAAGGAGAGATTTCAATTAGTTTTTAGCTTTATTTACGTAATTCAAATCATTACCTTTGACTTCGTGTCCCGGATCACACACAGCACACACAACGAAGATCAAGGGAAACGTTATGAAGCATTCATTAAGCAATCCTTGCCAAGATGCTACACCTTCGCCTAGATTGGAACAAGCTTCAGTCACTCCATACATGGACTGCAGTGTCGGCGAAGATGCGGGTGCGGCTGGTGCTCCGGCTGGAACGGGATTAAATGAAGGCATAACTCCCTAATTTAAACAAAATTCAAACTTAACTAGAGCTTTCGATTTCAGAATGTTTGCAGATTTGAAGCAAATGAATTTATTTATGACCCAACATAGTAAATCAATGCCCCGAAGATTGCTCCAAAGCACTGCACTACAAAAAAAATTCCCGCTTTGATAAGTCCACAATTTCCGCGAGCCACGAGCCCAAAACTTACACTAGTGTAAAAATATTATACGTTATAATACAATAAATTCTTTAAAAGTTTTTAAACTTGAACTTAAGGGAAATGGATTTTAACCAACGCTGGATTTAGATGAGCTCCTGAAATGTGTCCCAGCATCTATCATTTAAAAATATGAATATCGTCAGTCAGACACAGTCATCTTATAATGCACGATAAGCAACGGTTTGCAAACATTCAACCTGAGCGATAGTTGCAACTGCTAGGCCAAAAGAAAGCGAAATCGATACAAGACTTTTCATAGTGACTCCTGCAGTCCAATTTGCACATGAACCGACGCCAAAGAATACCAGGAATAACGTCCCCCAGAATTCAGCTTCACACTGTCTGACAAACTCCGTAACAGGAACAATCTCCTCCATTCCAATGAGCTGCTTCATGAAATTCGGCTGCCGAGCACCCCCTGGGCTAACCTTAGCACCCCTGCCACCTTGGACGGGTTGACCTTTCATTTTGAATACGAAAAAACTCTCATAGTAAATCCGAATTATCAAATCAAAAACGAATCATATTTTATACTCGGCTTACTTCTGCCCTGTGATGGGCCGGCATTTTCATTCGGTTGATCAGTGACAGACACGGGGGCAGATGGATCAGGATTTTCTGCATCGTCGGCCATGAGTCGCGATTCCTGTACCTGTGCAGTTGGTTACAGCTGGATGCACAGAGCGTGAGAGCCCTTCTTAAAGTGATGACAATGGACAAGGTTCGAATAAGATTCGAACACCAATCAAACCTATAACAATCCCAGATTTTTTTTACGTTTTAGTGTAAAAACATGATCTAGGCTGAATTCTTACTGTAAAATTGGTTTAAGGACTTAGGAGGACCAAGAGATGACTTTGTGACTCACTTAGAACGATAATGCGAAAATTCCGAGGGCGGTGAGGAATTGAGGAAACTGGAAAATGGTGTTGCCGAAATTGTTTTTCTATTTTCCGAAAATTCTATCGATTCATATTCATCCTCCTTTCGATGAATAAATGAGCTATGACAAAACCATGACAATGTACAAAACTGCAGCGATAGCAACAGCAACGCTTGGGTTGCGTATGACTGAGACCTGAGACTGAGAAAGACTAGAGATTCGGAGTTTTCGGATAAAAAGCTTTCTTACATTTTTGATTCACTTTTACTGTGTACAAGAAAAATCAAGAACAATGAAAAGTAGTGTTCAATGGACAACATGGTAGATGCAAATGATAAATGCTTTCTCTTTTTGGCTGTACATATTTTTCTTTTGTTACACGTTTTTATCGGGAACGAATCTATAAATCTTCTTTTGTAAGAAACGTTTTATGGTGAAGAGCTTGAATTTATTTATTTCTTCAAGAGATTTTCATTTCTTGCTTCATATCTTTTAGGTAATTCTAATTAGTCCAAATAATTACATAAATCATAGTTAAATAGTAGCGTAAGAACGGCGCTGCACCATGTTCGAGGAACATTTATGAGGGAGCATAACTCCCGCAAGTAATCGGTCCGATATAGATTGAAGATCCTTGATGCACGGCGATAAGATACTTGTAATCAAATACAAGACAAAGCAAATTCCAGCAAGCCACCATGAAACGAATACAAGAAGAATTAGCCAAAATGCCCCGTTGAACAGTTCCTTGAGTTGTTGAGCGAATCCCATGTTGACAAAAGAGGTCAATCTTAATTCAATATTCTGTTCAACCAAAATGTAGCAAATGATAAAGTAACAAAATAGGGAATACGTGTCACTGCTATTTATGTATTTAATGATTAATTTAAAATGCGAAAAAAATTCAAACCTTTTAGAATCGTTTGTCCGATCCAATAAAAAGGCACACCTCCTTTGCTGAGTTTGAAGTTAATTAGCAGTTCATATTATGTTTAATGCAAAGCTAAACGTAACTTGCATATCCAGTTTATGACGTGACTCATTATCTTGTGCTTTTTGAGTTAGTTTAGTCCAAGAGTGATTGACACAAAAACAGTGTTATCATTCTGGATAATAATACGCATGCATAAGTGACGACTCTAAGTAGGTAGATATTTGGGCTAGGCGCGCCTACTGACGTATTCTCTTAAATCACATGAAAATTATACATAAAGAATATTAATGTAATGTCGACCTGTTGTGTACTATATAATGACAATCTATTTATTTAATTTATTGGCTGTATGATACATACTCTACACACACTTTTTATGCAACGAATACGAAAAATAACATTTTAGTACTATCCACACAAAGATTTATCCAATTGATCTGGATCTAAGCATAACAAATCTTTGGGGTAGGCGTTCTTTGGATCTTGAACTGCCTCAAAAACCTGCTTATAGATTGCTACCAAAACGCGAAAGCTCTGCTTCTGAATGGCTGATTTTGTGGAATGATCGACGACGTGTAAGATTTGGGGAAGCAACACAGAGTCTGGGTTGTGTATCAAGCTGTCCAGTTTGTTCTACAAATAATTGGTCATTCATAATAATAAATCATTAAAATATAGATAAGAATACGAATACACAAGTCACTGCCGCGGAAAAGTTTTAGTATAATAAAAATACTTAGCATATACTCATATACTGACTCACCACAAATATTTTCAAAGATGCTGCGTCCATGCCAGGAACACTGGATAAGGGATCCTCAATCTTCTCATGGAGAATAGTATAAATGTGTCCAATCCCCATTTGGGCGACCAGCCAACTGCTCTGTTCTGTTGATAAACGATCTATTTGCATGTCAATTTGCCCCTTCAGTGATCTGCGCAACGGTTCAGTTTTGGGATGCTTTTCCAGGAATATGATGATTTTGTTCAAGCAGTTGCACAAATACACTCCTAAATCAGGAGAGCCTAGTCGATTGGACACTTCGTTTACTTGAGTTACCAAAGGAGGAACGACCAAATGGATGAGCGTATCAACTTGACCAGGTGACGCGTTCGTGGTATCCCTTAGAATTTCATCTAATACTGCGAGAAGAGCTTCAATGCTAGACGAAGGTGTTAGGTCTGGACCAGGTGGTCGGTATTCTCCTAATTCTGCCTGAACCTGCGTTAAAAAGCAGTGTAGTTGAGTTTTTACAGGTTTAAAAATAGTAACTTGAAGAAAGAATATAATATATTATGTTATGCTATAACGGTATACCTGACATTTAAGCTGATTAATGAACGTCTGATGGCACAATGTTTGTAATTCTCTCAGGGTTATCAGCAAATTACTAGCAGGCAGCACCTGAGAATAAATAGGGTTATACAATTTGAAATAAAATTTTCGTAAAAAGTTTAGAAGAAAAACTAACACAATTTCAGAATAAATATCTTACTAGTTCTAGCGTTTCAACGTAGAACTGAATCCTGATATCAATTCTATTCATAACTGACGAATCCAAACCAGACAAAATAGTTTGCTCCATCCTCACATTTAAAGGACGACATACGCCGTCAATGATCGCCGCCAAACCATTCGATACTTTCTCGTTTATGTCTGTATAAATAGTCAAAACATGAGTGATTTCCCAACAAAATCAATTGAATTGAAGCTCTGAAACTCGTCTTCCTTGATTTCAATATCAACTCGTACCTATTTTTTCACACTTCTTAAGCAGTACCAACAAATTCTCCCTTTCTGCAGGAATTGATTGATGTATCCAAGCAAGCATATCCCCAATATATCTAGCTGGATCGGCGCTGCCAATTAATTCGATTCCTTTAATGTTACCAACCCCTGTTAAAGCGTCTATGAAGCTCCGAACAAGGAGACTTCTACGATGGGTGCAATATTCGTCCAAAACATACCTACAGAGAATAAAGGATCAAAGAAATTCATTGTATTGCCCTATTGCAATCATTAATACAAAATATGAATTTTTGTTGGATCAAAAAACGGATGCGTACATACTTCAAAAGCATGGGGCGAATTTGAAGATATGATAGCGATTTACTGAGCACCTCTGATAGTTCCGGGTTCTCCACGTTTTTGCAATGCATTTGAGCCCAACGATATATCTTTTCTAGGGCAGTTTCCTACGGAAGAGAAAGGAAATGAGCGGATATAATAAAGTTTCAGAAATTAAAGTTACAATTAAAATAGTTACAATTAAAGTTCAGAAATTAATATTAAAGTTATTATTTGATAAATATTTACCTGGAACAGGCCCATTTGATCCATAATTTCTACTGCGGTAGTCGAATGTCCAACTTTAAGTAGAATTGCAACGTTAGACTGAATCTTTTGGATTTTTTCAAAAACCTAAGAAATCATTAACATAATTACTAAAATTACTGATTATTTTTAAAAACTCAAATCACTAAAATGCTTCCTCAATCTCAATAAAGAAATCTCAATAAAACCCGCCTCAAAAAACTCCTCACTCAAGACACCGGTGGCGCTGTCAGTAGACCTCAATATCCTCAAATCATCGCCATTCAACTGGAACGCGTTTAAATACGCTTGCGCTATGTCTCGCTCTCCAATCAACTTCTTCCTCTCAGCTTCCAATTTTGAAATTTCATCGATGAGGTTCCTAGAGTTTTGCTTGCTCACCCACAGGTTGTTCACCATACTTCCACAAATTTTATTTAGGTCTCCTAGTTCGGAATGTAAACTTCCCATTGCATCCCGAACCTCCTTAAACTCTGTCAAAAACTTCCTGTACGACGATATGTGCTGTTGTTGAATCAGTGTTTTCAAGTCGGGTCGATGAATTTTTCTAACTTTGGGGGTGGCATTTAACTCATCATTCGTAGCAACCTTTGACACTTCCTCGAGGCCATCTAGGAGTTTCTACGAATGAGGAAATGACAATAATTTTATTCCACCAACATCACATATTAATGGACAAGATCATGTTTAACTTAAACGATAGAACTTTAACCTGATCTGAGGCTATTCGAAGTTCCAAAATACCAGAAATGGAACGCTGTAAGTCGGCTTTGCCATCCATAACTGGAGTTTTAATGGTGTCACTTGCCCTGATTAACACTGTAATTTAATATCGGAAGAAATGTGCTGTACCAGAGACAAGTATGTAGAGTATCTCATTCACTCAACAATTAAGGATATTCTCAGTAATACTATAATTAACTATTTTAAACCAAAAGAATTATATAAGGTTAATTCAAAGACGCATACAAGAACAAGACAAGAATTTGATCCAAGAACAAAATCCAAGATCGAGCGAGCAGACCGGCTGATATGTCAGTAAAGTAAATGAATGCCAGCTGCCAGCTCACGCCTGTCTGTGCATCATTTTCATATTTTCATCATCATCATCAACTTTTACCAAAACTCTTTGTTGCCTTTCTGAAGCATCATAGTGGCATCAACACTGAATCAACAGTATCGCGTGTTTTATTATGAAGTGGAACACTTCATACTGTTTTCCTGTAATCTCCTTCTCCTTTTTCCTCCTTTTTTTTCTTTCCGAACAAAAGTTGAAAAAAATCTGGGCACCGTTTGTGCTTAGACGGTTAAAGATTTTTCAAAATTTTTTTCACCAATCTACTCAAGACGGGCTCTAGTTTGCATCTTTCAAAGATCAGTCAAATCGGTTAAGCCAGTCAGAAGTCATAGGTCAACGAATTTGACCCTTTTTCCAGATTTTCCCATGTATTTTAAATGGGGAAAATATTTTT
>JAHZNI010003406.1:0-18452 GCA_027744415.1 Seira ritae | reverse complement strand
CACAGAGATATTATGTTTTCCTGTCTACAGCAACTACCACTATGACTAGTACGACCATCATCATCGCATCATATCACCACTACACCGCTTCTGGTGAATCAAATTAATAAATTTTTATTGTTTGCTCTCAGTTTTCTTGACTTTCTCCACACAAGGCATGCATTTACAGTTATGATGATAATGATAACTCCATAAAAAGTAAACATACCACATGAGTAAACGCTGAAATATTTTCCCCTGCAAAATTGAAAAATGTTTCGTCGTTTCTCCCTAAACCCCTTACCGGTTATTGCAACCATCATGTCATCCTCACCTGGGGCTTTATAGGGCCTCCTGGACAAAAGGATCATCAATGGTTGTCTTTGTGACTGATTAATTAAAGTGGAAGTGACCCAGTTTAAACATGCTGGTTGTGGAGGAAGGACTTTAATTGTTAATCTTTTCAAGTATCTCCTTCGACAAAAAAAGTTCAAAGAAAACTTTTGTACAGAAGACGAAAGTAATATGCTATACTTGATTTTGATTTTGTGCCATTTAAATGAACGATAGAATGTTTTGGAGAAACTGGAGAGTCAGTAACTGTATGCTTTAATGATGTCGAAAGCTTAAATGTTATGTGATTTAAGTCAGGCCATATTTTTTTTGAAGAGGAAGAGGGCTCGAGTGGAGTGTCGAGTAAAAGTTTTACATTGAAAGCGCCTTTGTAGTAAAAGACGAAACTGATTAGTGGGGAAGATGGGAAATAAGAACAGTTGCTGTGCATGGCGAGGAAGTCGGCGCTCGTTGTCGGAAGGAAAGCATTGGTCCAAACATCCCCGTGGATATGAGGGTGACGATTATCCCCCTGGCCATGATCCTGGAGGAGGTTTGGATGCTCTAGTGAGAGAGGAAAGTGGGCCAAATCTACAGCACATAAGTGAACGAGAGCCTGATGACATGGATAGGGACCCTTCTGTTCATCCTTCCGCTACTACTTTATTTATTGAAAGATCGAAGAAAGCTATTCAAAGTAATTTTTTTTAATTCCATTGAAAAATGCATTTTGAAGCAAAGACCAATTTGTTCATAACTATTTTTTTACTGTACAGATGGAATGATTAGGAAAAAGAGTATGAATCAAATCCATGAACCCAGTCCACTCAAGAAAAGTTCGTCATGTTCAACTATTTTTCTTGATGACTCCACTGTATCTCAGCCTAATCTTAAGACGACGCTTAAATGTTTAAGTCTTGCAATTTACTATCACATTCGCAATCGTACTTCAGAAAGAGGGTTAGATATTTTTGATGAGCGAATACATCCGCTTTCGAAGGATGGTCCTCTTCCAGAAATGCATAATCCTGAACATCGTCAGATCTATAGGTAAAAAAATAAAATTGCACAATTTTGACATTTTCAATGCTTATTTATTTATTTAAATATCTTATCTTCACATATTGGGATTTGGGATCTTAATCGTAACGCCTTATCTGTATTTCTGTTGCAGGTTTGTTAGGACATTATTTAATGCAGCTCAATTGACAGCCGAATGTGCGGTATGTGAAAAATTCTGTTCAGTTGATTCAAATAATGTAATTGTCCCATAGCCTTATTTGGATATTGTCGTTCTGACTTAACTTTTAACAAATAACGGTACAATTATTGTCGACGTGACATGAAGACAAGACCAGGTGCCGACAATGGTTTCGTTTTTGGTTGCAGGAATGAGCTGGAACGTCAATGTTTAGAACTTTTACAGTTTAATATCAACGTTCCTTCTAGCGTTTATGCGAAATATTACTTTGACTTGAGAACTCTGGCTGAAGCCAACGACCTCACCTTACCCCCTGAACCTTTGAGCAAGGAGAGAGCAATGCGTCTCGAAGCCATGTCCAAGGAGGCCATGGGAATTCGTGATAAATCAACCGTTCCAACCACTCCTGATTCTTGTGGAATGATGAACGGAGTTTTTCCTAACGGCTTACGTAGATGGAACAGCCTTGAAACATTAAGTGGGGGGCCCAAACCAACTGCTGCCATATTGTCGTAATTAAATTATAGGATGGAGTCATAGTCAGGTTGTCCATTGTTGGCCGTTCGTGTTTTGTTATGTATGCGATTTTGGGAGCATAATGAAATGAACTTGGATCCCATACCTCTACACTCCTGTATTTCATTCTTAATTTGATTTATGACGTTTCTCAAAATGATATAAGCGACTGATGTACTGTTTTATTCTCTCATTTCAAATAATTCTTTTGAATAATTTTTTATATTTACCTGCCGCGGAAAGTCGTATGTCGATGTACTAACATAACATATAATTATTATGAATTAACTGTTGCTTTTAGTCAGACTTTAATCGAGCCAGAGTTTTTTTAACTAATTATATTAAGATCTTGACAGGATTTTTATTGTATTGTAAATGGTTACGTTTTTAAAAGCATTAGAATTTTGACTTGAAAATCAAAATAATATGTGTGATTTTTAATTTAATGAATTATTGATGTTCTAGTCTTATAAAATAAACCGACGACGATTTTACTTTATAATTAATCGGAGATCAAAGAAGCTGTTCATTATTATTTGGGTGACCGAAATCCCTGCGAGGAATAAACGAATAATTTATCTTAACCTTCCATTTTACATGTTGTCGCTTCAAGAAAGCGTAGCGTACTTTAATTTGACCAATGAATAATGTTGGGTTTGAAAATAACAAGTTTTACACTATTTGTAGAATATAACCTAAGCTTATTGTTAGTTTAAATGTTTAAAATGTCTATTAAAAAGGTTAAAGATGTAGAAAATTGAGGGAACTGAAGACTAAGGAATGGGAAATGGCCATAATAAGTGTATTGATTATTTAAGTGAGTTATATGAGAGAGGCTGCAAAACATGTCCACTGAAGTACTTCGTAAAATAGATATTTACGGGACAAGAAAACATTTTATCCAAAAGCCTAGTTTCATTTCGTTTTTTACATTAAGCTTAGGAAGTGATAAAAGTCAACTCTGTGCAGCAGAAAGCTTTCTGTCGAAGCTAACGTTTGTCATTTTGATGTATGAAAGTACGACCAGGATTGTTTTGCGAAATTCACACCATACCTCATCCTTATTCTTCCTATAATTGTTTTAAATCAAATTCTGGTGAAGACAACACCAAAAACTGATACGATTGACGAAGTCAAACGGTATTATTACTCTGAAAGAGATTACTAAAGACTACTTCCTTCGATTTAAGTCCTACCGTAACGGAACGAGTTTTGTCCAAGTCTCTATAAATCTAATCTGCAAGAAAGAGATACATACCCAAGGAGAGCTAAAGTTTTGCTATTTTTATTTTTAATGAAAGTATTTGTAAATGATTTTCGCGATAGTTTTTATATAGGTTAGATGAAATTAATTTATGATGCGTGTTTGTAAATCTAATGGTAAGGTTTAAAAAACAAAAAGCTACACAATAGTTTTTACACAAAAAACTCAATTATTTTTCAATTTTGGGTTTGTATACAATGCGTGATTTTTTATTTCAATGTTGTCAATCATTTTCATATGAATAATAAAAACTGGAAAAATTTTGTCAATGAACAGGCACAAGTAGACATGTTATTGAATTTGGACGAGAAAGTTTGGATTGTAAAGTTGAAAAAATGATTGGGATTGTCCGATGTCTGCAGAGATCCATGATTTGGGCCACGAGATATTAACTTAGCTACATCCACCGCCTGTAAAAGAAGTCAAGATTGAAGAAAGTCACTACACGTTTATTCTGAAGCATTAAGCTGCACAAGATAAAAGGCATAGCAAAGCAAAAGTTGAAAGATTGAAAGGTAAATCCAGCCAGTATAACGGTAGGCGAGAGCAGATTAACCAGAAGTATTTCTAACCGAGCAAGCTCAGGACAATACAAATGACTTGCACAGGTATACAGATCACCAAAATTCTATCCATTGCAAAGAATTTGTATGTATAGGGACAAAATTGAATACAAAACGAAGATTATCTAGGTCAACAGCATATTGTCCTACTACAACGTGAACATGAATTGTGGATTACATGGAGGTGGTGATGGGCAGCACATTGGAGGCATGGGCCGAACTGACATCATGCACATTTCAGTCTGTCTGGGCGGGCAAGGCTGAGGGCAGCATGACTGAGGCTCCGTCCTGATAACCGGGCATTTTACGTCCGAGCAACCGTCATCCCCACAACCACCACCGGAGGACATTGGGCACTGCGCAGTTGGACACTTGAATGACACAACCATGGGTTTAGGGCAGCACCGAGGATCTGGACGAGGGCACCCAATTCCACAGACTGGAGGTGGTGGACAACAAGGACTGGGTGGACACCTTCAGCAAAGTTTAGTCAATGTTTAATTAAAGATGCACACATTAAGAAAGATCAGAACGGGAACTGTATTGGTTAATGAACTTACCTGGGCTGGCAAGGCTTCACAATCACGCAGCAAGGTGGCAGAGGATTGCAGCTAAGAAAAGAAACAAGAAGTTACAAAATGTTTTTTCACCAAACCGCTGAAGAACTTGTCATTTGCAAACGTACCACGGAATCGGACACTGCTGATTAGTAGGAAGTTTAGGTGGAGGTGGGCAACAATTGTTCCGAATAGGACGAACTACACAAGCCAAAATTACGAGCAAGTTAGTCGTTTAAATTACATGAAAGCATTTAGAGGTTAAAACGTTTTATACATATTGGCGTGCATACCTATCATTGCAGGACATGGGCAAGTGACAGGACTGTAGATAAAAAATTTTTGCATGATTTAAAGGTAAATGTTGCTGTGGTTAGTTATTAGATATTTAAATATGCGGAATATGTATATGTACCAGCAGCCAGGTGGAGGACAAGGGCATGCGCATGGGTCCTGTAGAATTTTTTTTACAATAACACAATCACAAGTAAATAATATTGCATCATACTGCATAAGAATTAAGTGCAATTTACCGGTGGACAGCACGGCAATGGAGGACAGCATTTTGGTGGGCAAATGGGTGGAGACACTACCAAAGCCATTTTCTTGCAACATGGTGGCGGACTGTAAAATAAACAAACTTTTTAGCTACATTTTACGAATGATACCTTCCTTAATTGTAATTACCAGCAAGGAGGTGGAATGAAACATTTTCGACTTGGCTTTATACACGGATCCGGACAGCATGGGGGTGGACAGCAGACCTTTGAAGTTGAATTGACAGAGATATGAATATGAATGCTTGAATTTAGAAAACTATTTTTTTTAACTTTTGCCACATAGAAAAGATTTTTAGATGCCCCAAATCCCAAACCCAATAAGCAAGCGCAAATAATTAATTTTGTGATTACCTTTGGGAAGCATGGCATCACTGGACACCTTGGAGGACATGGCTTCATCGGCTGGCAACAGGGGCTGCAACAGTCTGGTTGGCAAAGTGTAAGCCTTGGAGCTATACAAGACAAAGAGGAGGTGCTTGATTGGTTGTCAACGAAATAATTTTGCATTTGCATTTTCATATATTTGTATTTTCACCTGGACAACAAGGTGACACTGAGCATGGACTTCCACAACAAGCGGGCCTTGGGGGAGGACATGGAGGGGGGCAGCAACTTCCGGTCTGACCATAAACCTTAAGCATTAGTCAACATCATCTTTCATTTATTATTTGGTACTTGGAACATTATTCATATCCCTTTCCCCTTCCTTGCATTTGCATGTCGAGAGGAAAATCGAAACGATAAAGTTTCTAACATAGCTAAGCTAGACAGATTAGACAGGAACACAAACATGAGCATTTGCCGAAAGGGGAAAGGAAAAATTGCAGCAAAAGCTAAAACGTTAAATATTACGCATGGTTTCATGCTATCACATACGTTACGACGGACATTACGATCGAGCATCTTGGAACATGGATCCATCATCGTTTTATAAAGAAAGCAACACAAGTCGCTAGATTTACAATAGTTGCCATTGTTCGAATTCGTGCTCATGTTCATGCTCTGTCATTAAATAAAGGTGACCGTGCATATTATGAATTTATGTAATATGGACTATTTTTGACATGCAACAAATGCAAGGGCTATATTTAAGTAAGAATAAATGTCGTTCGCCTTACCCGGCTGCCACCGCCACAAGAAGATCCACCACCACCGCAGCAAGACATTTTGGAATTTTCTGGTCAAGAATCACCGGACGGAACGTAAAATTGAGAGCAATTTATTTTTAACGAATGCAATTTTTGAATTTTAGGTACTTTTACCGTGAAAGTAAATAGATAAGCCGATGGAAGAAAAATAATTGTGACCTGGCCGAATTAAAATTGAAAATTTAAAATCTCTACGAGAAAGTCGCGAAAGAAATGTTTTTCTTTGGTTGAATAGGTCAAACTGTCTGCCAAATCAGGTGATCTTTGTTCAAGGCGTCATATACAGTGAGAAAGGAACTGGTTGGTTGTCAACGAAACATTTACACATTTTCTGTTTTCTCGGTCGTTTTCTTCTCCACCGCAGCGCAGTGCATACTGCATACACAATGCACATGCTTTTAAAAACTCACGCTCGCTGAGCGTTGGTAGTTGATGACTTCGAGTTTGAGTCAACAGTCGACAGCTTCTTTCGTATTAGCTGCTGCAAGTAAACTTGAAATGCTTTCACCATAATGCATTGTCACGTTCGGGTCATTTAGACAATGGGCTTCAATGACGTGATGTATTGCCGAAAAGTCGAATTCTGCATGCGACGGCAGCGATGTAATGCTTTCTCTGGCTTTCTTCACCAAAATTAAAGTGTTGAAGAAATCTTCGTAGTTCATTCCGTGATTAGCCCTCAAAATGATTTGACACTCCCGAAAAAATTCTGGAATTTCCCGTAGATCATCCAATTCATGTTCCACATCTTTAAATGCATTCCTTAAAACACCCCAGATGTGACATACGTTAGCACCGTTGAACCAATTGTGGTTGATTGAAATACAGTCAGTCTAAAAATAAAACGCAAATCATACATACATACATAGTGAAAAACATGAAAAGGAAGTGAATTCATGAATGGCATAAACTTTTTTAAACAAAGGTTTAAGAAAGGCCTACCAAATTCCAAACGGCATGATACCACCCGGACGGAATGAAAAGACATTCCCCCGCGTTTTGAACAACTTCAATAAAATCTTCACCCGGAGTTCCAGGATTATTCCAATCAAACATCATTGTGCGCTTTACATGATTAAGGAATCGTGCTTCATTCCCTGGAGGATAAATGTACCACCTCTTCACCCCAAATACATTGGCAGACCAACTGTAAGAATTGTAGACATCTGCATGAAATGATGTAAAAGAGTTTTTTGGTCCCATGTAGCAAAACTTGAAATCGTCACCATCATCTACATCGCATTTTTCATTCAACCAATCCGATTTGAAATAGATGGGAGTTTCGTAAGGTAACTTTTCATACTTTAAACTGCTTTTATGGAATCTCACAATGTGCCAATCCTACGGGAATTTTTAGGGAAAAATTATTAATTATTACGGAAGGATTCCTCAATGTGAAATTAATTTACTAAAATAATTTACTCAATTTATTCCAAAAGACTTACTTTTAAATATAGACATTGTTTAGGGTCGCTTTGATTGGTCCCAATATTATTCTGGAAGTGCTGGATATAATCTTTGAAGAGCATATCACGACAGTCCCTCCCTTCATATCCGTGTTTGTATTCTACATCATCACAGTTGACTGCAGAAATATTGGCGTTTCCTGGAGGTCCATCAAAGCGGATACATGAATTAATAGAAATAAAATCAAATAAAGCATAAAAAGTGTCTTGCGTTTCAAAATGCAAAAGCATCTTCAAATCATTACTAATACTAATTAATATACTTTATATTTTAAGTCGATAATCATTAACTCACCGTATCTTTCGACTAAATAATCAAAGTTTATGGACGAATGATCGAGCTCCTTGTTATCATTATCATCACTGGTACTTTTCCTAACCCAATTATTACGTGAAAGCCAGGAGGTCGTTAAATCACTTGAAAAAAGGCATGGCATATTTTTCAACAGATATTTGTCGAAAAATTCTTCGTAACTCACTAACTTCGGATCTAACACGGGTAATTTTTTATTGACTCTCAATTCCTCCCACATTTCTTTGTCATACGAAGCGCACACAGGCACCTGCTTAGACTGCAACGTACGCCTGTCATCTAATTTAAGATTATCATTCACTGATTCACTCAATTCATCAACATGCACATTATGCAACAAGCTGCATTTAAACTGAAACTTTTGGTAATGGGGTTCTCCTGCGACTTTTTCACTTACGCCGGAGGTGGCCATTCTTTACCAAAAAAATAAAACAGAAATATAAAATATCAACCCGGTTTGAGGTTTTTCTTGACCCGGCAAATGTCAAAATACTTCCGGTGAAAGTCGATACCGACACGCTGCTGCAAATCAAAAAAAAGTCCTCTACGATTGAATTCACGTAAAAAAATGCGTGCGCTTTGAGCATGTAATGCATTTTGCATTTAGGCTATCTAGAAGCAGCTGATGGATGCGTCCAAGGTGCAAGTCCAAGCACGTCATGTGGTCTTTTTTCGTTCATTTTCAGCTTTGTCTCAGACTTCAGATTGCATTATTGCATGTTGTGGATGTGGTGGTTCACTTCACAATTACAATTCGAGCAAAGCATCAAGACTTACGAGACAAAAACATTCATCATTCATCACGTGTATGACTATGACTAATGTTATGTATGGAAATTGCATCATCTACATCCACACCTGTTCGAAATGGGCACTATTTTGCGATTTTGCATTGCATTGAATCACATTAATTTGTTTTTAGTTTAGTGAATGTGTTCGTGGTTGCAGTGCATGTATAGAAAACGTTTCAAATTCGAAAAGTCGGAACGATTGCGATTAGAATTAGATCAAGTTCATGCATTTTGTAAGTGTCCAAATAGATATTTCGTGTAATCGGGAAAGCATTATTTGAGAACGTGTACATGATTATCACATGACGTGAGTTCATATTTTATTTTATACTTAGAACTTAGATCCTGTCGCGATAAAATGAAGGTCATATATTATCCATTTTGTAACTTATTTTTGACCATGTTTGTTTTTTATCATTGTCACTATCGACTCTGCCTTTTAGCTTGGAAGTGTTGAGCCGTTTATTAATTTTTATTTGTGCTCCATGTTCCAGGATCGATCATCTGGATTTTATTGTCTGGAGTCAGGAGTGCTTGCGTCTTTTGCCATTTCGAAATTGTTCTTTCATTTTTGGTGAGATAATAAAAGACAGGTTATTGAATTCTGCACCAGATTACAACTTCAAACCTAAATGCATTATGTCGGAGGTGCATTAATCGTTGAAAACTGTTTTTAGTAGTCGCAGTCGCGGACGATACAGGCAAACGTGGCACAAGCACAATAAGGGAATTCCGTTTTTGATAAAACTGGGCTTTTGGGGTGAGCTGAGATTTCATCGGAATGGGAAACTCTTATTCTGAAAACCGGATTTGTAGGTGCCCGACAAGACAGATTGGTGTCCTTTCTAATGATGACGCAAAGGGTGATGAAAGGAGCGTCAATTTCCGAAAGTCTGAATTGACAGTTCCACACACTAGCCATCAATTTAAAAAGACTGACGTTCGGAACCAAACGAAACTAGATTTAGAGGAGAATGCTGGTGCTGGTGATTTTGGCTGTGATAAAAAGCTGGAGGATTTACAGGGGAATAACCGGCGAGAATTTCCGCAAAGACAAACCCCCAATGTTTTATCGTCACAGAGCCGACGCAGTCTTGGCCTAGATTCATCGTTTGTTCTTAGTGACTTAACAGATCAGTTGAGGAACCTTTCCACGAAGGATAAACCTAATTTGGTCAGAAATGGAGGAGGGGATGATGATGTTGAAAAGATTCCAAAAGTACACTACTATGGATGGTTCTTTTCTCCGGAAACTTCAGCAGATATCAATGCAGTCGTCATGCACTGTTTCCGTTCTTGTCTGGAAGTCAGCCATTTTCACAGATTTATGCGGAACTGTTGCAAGGAAGCTGATATGCGAGGTTTGTGAAATTGAAAAGATTTTAATTGAATCAGGTACATTCAAGATTGTTTGTAATATTTATTTGGCGCTCTTTCCAGATCCTTTAGAGTATTACTCTTTCAAAAGACCTGGAAAGCGTATTAAACCTGACGATGAACTGGAATACCATGTCACAGCAAAGTTCCTAGGAAAAGTTCGTGATCCTGATTATCAAACTATGGTGCATCCTTTCCTCAACAAGTCATTTTACATTCATTTGGTTGGAATCGTCTTCACTCCCCGTACCCTCGGAGTCCGTGTGAAACTGACATCTGCACAGCAGTTATTATTTGACGAAAAAGATGAGCAACGGAACGGGAGGAAATCATCGTTAGGGACTTCGCACGTTTGTGTTCAGCAAATTGTAAATCAGGAACTGGAAAGCTATGCTCTGATGAAGAAGATGCATAAAAGCGACCCCAAGTGCAAATTCAAGAAAGATGGTAGCAAAATTACTTTTAAAAGTCAGAAGACTTCTAGTGATTCGCAACAATGCAGTAGTCAAAGTTCATTTGTTCTCAATGCAATGACAAATTCAAGAGCTCATATTACAATCGCATGCGCTCCGAATGTCCTGCCTAAACGCACCGGTGACGACCTCGTCGAAATCATTGATTTGGAACAACGACCCTCCTCCACAAGCTGCAATTTTCAACAAGACTTCGTAATTCAAAGAGGAGTTCTTCGACAATTTGGAAGGCTTCCTCAAGCTTTTGTTTTATACCCTGACACAGAGATGATTGTACCGGCAATTTTTAACTGTATTTAAAACCATATACCTATTATGTTTTATTCATGAAATTTAATTGTTGTTTTGATATATTGTAATAAAATATTTGTATGAATTGACATTGACATTTATACATTTGATATATCGTGTTTCTGAAATTAAATTTCACAAAAAATTAGCATGAAAAACATGCGTATCATTAACTTTGCTCCAAGTTAAACCTTTTCAGCAAATGCTCATGTTCGTATTGTGTTGGAAAAATCCGTTTCAATCATAGATATACTAATAAATTACTATTTCGATTTTCCTCGGTTCATTTTTGCAAGGGGATGTGAATGAACAAGAAACCAGAAGTTGCTGTCCATACCATGCCAATTTTTGCAGTGCTGATTGATGGATGATGACAATGACGCAGTTATCTAATTTGCCCATCGATGATTAGTACGCATGACAATACCGCATCTCGTGTAAAAACTTCCAACAAATCCGAAGTGCGCAAATTAGTAAGTGGGCAAATCATAATATATACCGATTTTCAGCGTTTTGGTTGGTTAATTGAATATTTTATATTTATAGTTGTACTTTTTCCTTACACAGCAGCAATCCTCCTCTACCTTGTCGCGTGATTTTGACGCCTTGTCATCCCAGGTGGGTATATCAAAACTGATCTAGATACCTCCAGTTCAGATATGCTTGATAACCATCATGATCTTTGTTCTCCACCCCCAGGTTGTGCCCTTCAAGTGTCCAACAACGTAGTATCCAACATGTCTTGCGGTGGTTGTACTGATGATGGTTGCTGGGATGTCAAATGCCCGGTGATCAGAGCGGAGCCTCAGTCATGCTGCCCTCAGCCTTGCCCGCCCAGACAGACGGAAATGTGCATGATGTCAGTTCGACCGATGCCTGAAATGTGCTGCCCATCACAACCTCCATGTAATCCATATCCATGTTGCTACCGGATGTGCTGTCGACCTAGATGGGATGCAAGTCCGGCACCAAAACCATCCTGGTCCCCAAATTTCTGCTTTCCTTGCCTTCCCCCAGTTTCA
Source organism: Seira ritae (assembly GCA_027744415.1). NCBI lineage: Eukaryota > Metazoa > Arthropoda > Collembola > Entomobryomorpha > Entomobryidae > Seira > Seira ritae. Next base: position 6,598 of record JAHZNI010003406.1, on the reverse strand, counting down.
TGCAGGTTTCTTATCAAACAACTTATCCGTGCCCTTCATGTTATCTGCTCTCGCCTGACGTTACCAAAAAATCTTTCCTCTTTTCTTTTCTTAATTTTTCCCTTTCGATTTTTCTACTTTCTCATTTTTGTAACCTTTCTTTCTCTTCGTACAGATACAACCGATGGATTTGCAAGGCAAGAAGGTCGCAGACAGATAGCAATCTGTGGGCATCCCGATACTCATCTTGCGTGGATAAATGCTGCTGTAATTTCGTGGCTGTTGATCCTGCGGCACCCTTTGATTGTGGAGAGCCATGTCCTTGTCCATGCCACTGACTGGATTTCGCTTTGCTTATCTGCTTATAACGCTTCAAAATCAAAGTCTATTTTGACTTTCTTCAATTTTGACATCTTTTCAAGGTGGTGGATGCTGCTAAATCTCAATAGTATGCTATTTAGCTGAAATCACATGAAAAATCTGACTCAACTTTGCATTTTTGTCAAAATTCAGTCATACATGTCTGCTTGATACCCAGTTCAGTGACAAAATTTTTCCGGTGTTCGTACGAATGAAAATGATTGACAAAATTGAAATAAAAAAATTTGCATTGAAACAAATTTTCATTGACAATGAATGATAATGATAGAAAGTTTTGTAAAAAGTAAAAACTATAACATGCGCTTTTCTGTTTGTATATTACCAATTTTGTTATTGCAAATACTCATAAATTAATGTGATTTAATCTGGGTAAACTCCATCGTAAACCGCTTTCATTGTTATAGGTAATCATTTTTATTGATTCCTTTCCTGAAATACTGCTCGGTAAGGCTTAGCTTGAACCATGAAATTGACTGCCGGTTCTAAATCAATCCGTGGACAGTTAGGGTCAGGCAAAATGTCAAACTTTTGGACTATGTTGGTCAAAAAGAGAAAAGCTAGATCTCTGGCCAGGGTTTCTCCTGTAATTCCAAGGAATCTCATTTTATTGAAAATCGTTTTTCTCTTTCATTATGCATTAATTGTCAGATTGAACGGATACTTAGAATTCGCAATCCGACTAACCTGGACACTGGCGTCTTCCAACAAGGAACGGATTGAAATTCTCAATTTTTTTCAAACTTTTCCCATCATCAGTAAGAAATCTTTCAGGTTTAAAGCTATTTGGCTCATCCCAGTGTTTAGGGTCGTGGTGAATATGGTGCATGTTGATGAAGATGCTTATTCCCTTTGGAAAGAACACTCCTCTGTATTCCGTATCAAAGAGGACGCGATGTGGAGCCCCGAACGGAACAATGGAAATGCGTAAGAGCTCATTAATTAAAGCTTGAGCATAGGGCATGCTGAAATCGAGAAAAACATATTGTACGATTTAGAATTTTAAACATTTAAAATTATCATGATGATTCATCATGATGAACTGCTGAACAATGAAGAATTATGTCATTAACATTTACGAGTTGCATTGAACCTACTTAGGCCTGTCAGCAAAAGAAACTTGTCTACAGCCTTCGGTGATCGAGTCGATTTCTTCCTGTAGCTTTTTCTGAATGTGTGGCTGATCAATTAGATGAAGGATTGCCCAATCCATTGTTGTTGATGTGGTATCCGTACCGGCTGAGAATAGGTCAGCGACTACATTAATTAGCTGCCTCTCTAAAAAAAATTAAAAATTATTATTTCCTGACCTTTAAAGTTCGGTTCATTGACTTAATGTACCTCCCATATCCCTGTAAAAGCTAGAAGTTGGATCTGTCGTTTTCTCAATTTCTGTCAAATACATGTCAATGAAGTCTCTGGGGTAAAGTAAGAAAACCATTAGTTTGACGCATTGGTATGTGATTGGTACTATACTGCTATTTTAAAATAAGCTTCATCTACCTGGTATGATCAGGTTGGAAGGTCCTCTTATGCTCCTGAATTGTGTTTCCAACAAATTCGCTTAAACTTTTCATAGCTCGTCTGATTGTATTGTAGCCAGACCACTCTGGAATCAAGTACTTCAACCATGGAGCGACAGGTAAAAGTGCTCCAGCTTCTGATGCATCGTCAAATGCTCTAGGGGAATTGAACCACTCTTTGCATACTTTTGCTCTTAATGGACGTAAATTTTATTTTGACTTCCTCTCTACCTACGTACCCTTGAATCTGCTTATGCAAACGTCGAAGCTTGGGATCCTCCTGGCTGTATCTTGTTCCGGCTACAATGCTCCAAAGCGAGTTAATCAGTGCCATTGAAAATTCATTCTTGATGTTTTCGACTGGCTCGCCCTTTCTCTCGCAAAATCTTTCAATGAGCTCATTCACTTCTTCCATCATTATAGACTCCATTGAACTTTTCCCAAAGCCAAAATCCCTCAATTGCCTCAGGACAAATCGTCGTTGCTCCTCCCAAACTTCTCCCTCGGAAAATATGAGTCCTGAGTTGTCTCCTTCAAATAGTAGGAATTCGTCCAGGAATGTCTTTCCGAGAAAAGCATCCATCGCTAGCATTTCCTTTGCAATTTTGTTATCAGACACCAGTACAATACTAACAGATACGAAAAGTCAACTCTAGACTAGACGAAAATTTTTTGTATTGGTAAAACAGGTTCTCAGTTCTCACTCACTCCATTGGTCCTAGTTTAGCTTTGCACATCGGTCCATACTTTCGACTCCATTTGTTTAAGGTAACCCACATTATCTTGTCCAATTCCAGTGCACTTCCAACCAAAGGTAGAATCCATGGCCCTGGTATGCATATTTTGTTTGCATGTATTAAGAAGCTCTTGATTGAAATGACTTACGCATAAAAGCTTTCTCGTCTACCTGGAAGGTTGACTTGCTTGATTCTTGACTTGTTAAAAGCCAAGTGGAGTAGTAAAAAGAATCCCAAGAAAATCAGCGCGGTAATTAAAATCATTTTTCTTCAAGACAAAAAATCCCTTCAAAATAAATCTGTTGCCGAACTGCTCTCCATGCAATATTTTTAAGCAGTTAAATGAAACTTCACAATTTAATCTTTGTAATAAGTGAGATATTAATATTAGCATTTATTTTTTAAATCATACAGATTCTAATTCAATCAAAGGATCAAACAAATCTGACACTCACAATAACATGATATAACATCAAATAACATGTGTATATGCGAATATTCATTCAACCTTGAGATTGACCATGCTAGCAACTATCTTCTGGCTAAACGATGTTACACGGGAGCTTCTCCGGTTCAGATTGTGTGAATTTGGAATCGTCATCATCTTCATCATCATCATCACTGCCCAAATTGGACTCGGCATCCACAAATTCATCTTCAACATCATCTTGTTCACCTTCATCATGCACGCTATGCATACTGGGGTAATCTCTATCATCATTATCATTTGCTGATACATGACTCAAATTCTGATTCACTTTTTCTCCTTTACTTAATGGTCCTGGTCCCTTCAGTTCTCCTAAATAAAAACAATATGTATTTATAAATTAAATTAATTTATTAATAATAAATGTCCCTCTCCAAAATCTTTTCAAATCAAGCAAAATTCTGCTATCGCTAATACCTTCATCCTCTAATTCCCGAATACTGCGTAATCCTACACAGTCTTTGCTTTCTTTGAAACTATTCATGTTCAGTTTTAAAAATTTCTTTGGAAGCAGTGTTTCCTCAAGCTTGGAGATAATGTTTCGATGCGACAGAGTTACACCAGCATTTTCACGGCGGACGAGCTGCATACCAACGCATTCACCAATGCTGGAAGTACTTCGTGTCTTCCTTTGCATGGTAAACGCTTGATAAAAATTGCATGGATGCCCAGTGCCCTTAACGTTTCCATAAACCTTTAAATTAAAATGTCCCACATCATTATTCAGACATCTAAGATGCATCCTCATTATGGCACATAACTTATTATAGTCTACACACAACAACATCCAAGTAAGTGTCTGCTGATAGGATTTCACTAAACTTCTTCACATCTTCCTCCATCCACTCCTGCCTTTGTGAAAGCGGCTGCACGTGAGCCAGCTTGAGACACACAGTCTGAAATGGAAGGGCGTCCGCAAAATCCCTCGGAAGCGGCAGGACTTGATCTGCATCCGCCCCTCCCAATTTTGTGATGCCGTAGTCCACCAAGAAGATGTTCAATTTTTGACACACATCTTCCTCCTCCACCATCTCCAAAATGATCCCCCTCTGCCAACGTTTCTGAACGTCTTCATCTCCTTTCACTGCAATCACCATTCCTTTCTTCAAAGTTTGTGCGATAGCCATCAAGACGGACGCATCAGATTTGAATCGTGGCAATAAGGTATTCTCAATTTCTTCCGTTAAATTTCTTTCTAGTTGCATCACTGGCGTCTCCAGATCTTTATCGCGACTGTCCACTACGACTCCATATATTTCCCATGGGTCAATCCAAGCATGAACTTTAAAAATTACAAGGTTGAGTGCAACACTCTCGTCTTCAACTTTACTCATCTCGATGGACATCCACTTGACGGGATCGCCACGCTCATGGAATTTCATGCAACTTTCAAATGAGCCTGAATTCAGCTCATGTTCGATTTCCGGGAAGTTTGGATCCACTTTCCTGATGTGATCTTGCATAATCTTGACGTGAGTGTGATGGTTCATAAACAAGGCATGACCTGCATGAACAAGTTCTGTTTTCATGTTTAGCCCGGTTTCCATCAGTCCCGTTATGGGATTTTCCACGTACTGAATCATTGGATTAACCCAAACAGTGTCCCTCAAAGAGAGTAAAACTTTTCCTTGGAAAATTTTGTCCTCAGAAATGGCTCTTGCGAATCCCAACCCTTTCGCGAAATATTCAATGTTTGCATCCACTGGGGCTATGATGTTCGTCAACACAAGTTGGACGTAATGGTTACTCCAGCTCTGAAAATTTTTTGGTAAAACCAGTAGTTTATCAATCTGGACTCGGGTGATGGTACCTGTGTCCAGGCAAACAACTTCCGCTAATCTAGGATGGCTCTGTACTCCTTCCTCTTTGGGAAGGTTCATAATTTCCACGCGGAAAAACAGCTCTTGTCCTGAGGACGCGGAAGAATATTGAACGCAAAACTGTTGTCCTCTTGAGATAGTCAAAGGATGAGTTCTGTACAAGAAACGGTCAGAGTCAGTCACGAATATTTCAAGTGAATATTTAAGAAAATGTAAATATTGCTCTTATGAAAGAACTTAAAATATTTACCGATTTTTCAAATTCTTGTAATATTCTCTAAGCTCGTCAATCCTTTCCAGAAGCTCATCCCGGTATACCTTGACACATTTACGCTCACCATTCTCGTCAACAATGAAATGCCTTAATAGCTTCACATGATAAAGACTTGGGCTTTCACATCTTATCACTTTGAATTCGATTTCACCGTTTAATGGACCATCCGCTTGGAGCTTGATGTCGTCTTGAATTATTGAGTGTCTTTGGGTGCAACCAAGTTTTGTGCAGAAACCGAAGCATTTCAAAATCTGGCATAGAGGTTGGCACTCTACAAAAACTTTCGCTTTCTGTCGAAAAAAAATGAGAAAAAATGTCCCTGCTTTCTTAATTTTAATTTATATGCAAATAAATGCACTCATTACCCTTTCTGCAATCTGCTTGAGCGATGAGGGCATTTGAACATTGATATCCTGAAGAAAGTTGTAAAGCGTTAGAAAGTTGCGCTCTTCACCAGTCATCAAAGCGTAGAGATAAAGTCTCTGAGAAAATTGGATTGTATGCTTATGCATTGTTTCTTAATCACATTTACCAATGCCAAAACTGTGTAATTCCCTTCTTTCTTACCATTTCGTCATTTTGTCCATCAGTATTTCCAATTTTATTCCAGATGCATGCAAATCTCTTTGAGGAAAATGGCTCACCCTCCTTCCTGTCAGTTCCATCCGAGTCGATATCATAATTAATCAAGCACGTTATGTCCTCAACGTGCAGCAAATCCAGTGCCTCATCAGACACAACGTAAATCTTCCCCATCCATTCTGTATTTTCCCGGAATAGTCCACGATAAACTAATCAAAAACATCACATTGTTTCGTTCCCAATTGCTTCAATTTCAGCGTCAATTAAGCATTACAGGTACTTCTAATAATCACCTCCATTTTGACCACAAGCCACTAAGGTATTGTTAATTTTAGCATTCCGGGATAAAAAGTTGCTAACACATTCAGCAGTATCGTTAGAACCGCATGCAATCATTATATTAGGAGCATCAGCAATCTGCATCTGCAACGATTGGCATATCTCAGCCAATTTGTTGAGTTTTGTATTGAACCTAGGATGGCAGTGCCGCACGTTCCATTTCAGGTTCGAGTTTGAGTACTGAATGGCCTGAAATGCCGATCCGAAAATCAAAGCAGCTTTTCTTGATGATTCTTTGGAGCAATCAAAGAACTGATCGAATAGCTCGTCCGTGTCAAAATTCCATTCGGTTCCGGAAAAGATTATCTGAAAATTTGTCAGATTGCATTTTCGTTTCATAAAGAATTCCAGGAATCGGTGTACTTCGGCAGAATAGATGTGCTGTTGCATTGCAAGCTCATCAAAAACAACGAATTTCATCCTGAGAAACCAAATTACATGCATATGAAGCATTTTTTGGAAATATGACAAACATAATT
>JAHZNI010003405.1:0-13505 GCA_027744415.1 Seira ritae | reverse complement strand
GCCTTGAGCTTCTGCTTTAACCCAGCAAGGAAAAGGTCTGGAGGAGAAGTAAAAGATGAAAAATTTTTTGGAACATCTTTTTGAGCATTTACTTCTACTTCTCACTCTTATGCTTTTACTACATTACTTCTACTTTCAAGTATTTCCTCTTTTTTATTCACAAGGCCCTATATTTTACTTACCTTCATGATGCCAACATAATACAATGTAGTTCCCAGCACATTCCCAACCAAAAGATATAGTAGGTAGGAGGCGAATCCAATTTTTCCAAATTCGGAGTAGATGAGTACACCAATGCAGATTGTAAAGGAGATAACAGGGAGTATGAGTCTGTCTCCATTAATGCTTTGAGACTTCAATTGTCCTAAATAGCGGAATATTGAAATGTCCGTGATTTGCTCCCCCTTTTCTAAAATAAAACCCTTTTCATTTGATGGCAATAGAGTAAACGGTAAATATGGTTTCAAAATTCAAAATAAAGGTGGCCTTGGCCTTACCATCTTTAACGTATCCAACTGCGTAGTAATAAATACAAACAATAATCATCATTAGAAATTGGAACACAACGAACAAAATTTTGAAGATGAGAATTGCTTTGTCGGTCCCCCTTTCAATCAGCAATCCGAGCACTGAAAATATCACGAAGCCTGCAAGAATTCCGAATGTCTGGTTTCTGGAAAAGCAAATCGAAAACAGATAGTCCAAGTTGATAGTTCCTTTACATAACGATGAGTAAATATGAAATCCAAAATTTTCTTTACGCTCCAAAGTGTACAGGATGCCTGAACTGATATATCTTGAGAAGAAGAAGGACAGCAATCACGTACATGAAACACGTATCTGAGATACACGTAAAATTATATTAGATTTCGGGGCACGTTGAGAATATATATTTCCGAGCTCTTACCAAATTGAAATGTGGACTGATTTGGGCATAGATGATATGCTGCCGAGAGGAAACCTTCCATAGTTAGTGCTATCCCTAACGCGTAGAACACTCCAAAATGACCAGGGACACCATGGTCCCAACTGTAGCAGACTTTTGTAAACCTACATCCACACAAAAGCATCGATCTCGTTGACTCCGAGTCAGGCCCTCTATTTGTGAAACACGACGAACATCCACTTCTTTCAGCGTCCAATTCGTCAGATTTTATCCTTGAGAATGATGATTTCCAACGTTGAGGTGGACACATGTTGAGACTCCTTTGGCGCACAATGCCAATAAAGAAAAGTCCAAAGATGACGTATGAAGCATTTGACCAAAAATGGTTGAAGTCGATAAGCAAGCCAATGCGTTGGGCGCAGAGATAGTTGTAGTAGCAGATATCATATTCACCAGTCCTGTATAATACCTGGAATAGAAATGCATGCAACTAAAACTGAGCTACGAAAATAATTATTTTTATACCTTTAAATTCATACCCTCAAGTAATGGACGACCAATTGATAGACTGGCACGGAATAAAAAATTGCTACTATTGTAATAGTCCAGCAAAATCTTTTTGAGAATCGTTCTACTTCCTCGAATGTCTTGCACCGGAACGTGGATATGAATAAGTCTGCTTTAAATTTCATCTTAACGCCCTGCTTTGATTTGGAGAGGCTGGATGGTGTCACTTGTGACATGTTACTAGTGGCGCCCATACTGTCCCCTTCATCTCTTTCGGGCTGCGGGATCAAACTCTTCGAGCATGGGTTGTTTCCAAATTTTTCTTTCAGAATTGATCTAGGCAAAACGTGCAAAAATGAACAATCGAATCGTCATGAACTCTGGACGATCTGTTGAATGAAACTTACGCCATCCATTCGTGACGATTCCTAAAACTGAGCAGAACGGCAAAAGAAATGAGGAACGTCACGGCAATAGGGATAAACAAGCACAGTAATAAAATCAACGGAGAAATGCTGCTCTCGTTCGTTATCAATAACGTGACCATTTTGGTTCTATTATCCCACGAGTTTCCTGAAAATGGTGTTGGATACTGGTAATTATGACTACCCCCTCCGGCGCCAAAGAAGGAATGCTGCGGTGGGAAAGTGGACTTATTACTGCTTGTTAAAGTTATATCATCTCGCCTTCCACAAACATCAGGGTCCGTATGAGCCACAAACACAAGGACAAAACCTTCAGCGTACCATCCCATCTTTTGGACAGTCATCGCCGCTGTTGTGGACATTGTCTGCCAAAGACCTTTGTATCGCACATTGTAGTGTTCGTCGTAAACGGGACATTTTTGTGCGCTGCCTCAAAATGATTTCAAATGGAGAATAAAATTATAACATAACTGTCATAAGTCATTAGCACACATACCTTTGTATCGATATGGTCATGCAACTCGAGGAGGTTGACGACGCACGTATTTTAACTTGTCTTATGTCGGGTCGAGAAAATGAAAATCCAAAGTATTTTGGGGTGGTTGGAGATACGTCAAACTTTACTTCTTTGCCTAATCTAGAGAGTGAATAAAAGCGAATGACAATCATTAATCATGGTGCGATTCGTCCACTTAGAAAAACGATGTAGTTTTACGGTAGCTGGAAATCAGAAGTTAGCTTTAGCTGCAGTTGGAAAGCCTGGGGCGACCTACTCTGCGTAGTAACCCTGACAGTGACATTTCTTCCATTCTTATTCTTATCCAAAGTTCCATCAATACATAGAGTCTTTGCGGCTGTGTAAAACGGCTTCTTCCTTCAATTTAAATTCAAATTCCAATTCTGATCTATTCACACTCTGTTACAAAGCTCTTTCATGTTATGCTTTTTACGAATAATCTTTCGGTTTGGAAATCCTAGCATTCTTCATGTCATCGTCTTGAAATTCCCGAGGAACCTCTAGCGCATTAAAGTATCGTTGCTGTTGAATTGAAAAAAGGATGGGGTAGTGGAGTGATGTGTTCTGCGCTGCAATCACCTCTACCCGTAAATTTGTTGTCTGCTAATAAATCAGGACAAACGGGCATTTAAAAATCATTCACTTGAAAAGTCATTTGGATTGAAAAACTTTACTGTTGCTTACATGACTCTGTTGAATGTACTTTCTGTCAACAAAGAAAGTGTAGGCGATAGGTTTGTCTTCGCTGACAATGTTCTCGTAAACCTGGTTTAAATTGCCCGACACGATCGTACATGACAATTTAAAAATTCTGTCAGAAGCAGCTCCAAATCCTTTAAATGCATTAGCTTTGTTGCAATATGAGAACGTGAGGAAAATAAAAATAATGTAGATTTTCATGGCCCGATTCGAGATTCGCAACTTCATTTTTAAAATAACTGTAGTAAAATTATTTTTAAATTTCAATATCTGAAGATTTACAAATAAGCTAAGAGTTTGCTTTAGGTTATACTGTGGAAATCAAAGAACCCAATCCGTAGTCAATTTATTTTGCTAAGCATAACAAAATATGCAATAAAATATGATGTCGTTCATCATATTATCTTGTCTGTTTAATCTATACCTACGTACATATGTAAGATTGGTACCGTATTTTCCTTATCTTATCGTCGTGCAAAATAAGTGTCTTATATTTGCATGTAAGCTCATGCTTATATGTATTATATATTTTTTCTATTTGCATAGCCTAGTATTTTTTGTGTGACTCAATTTTGGGGCCCACGTATTTATTTGTTTGCGTACTTCCGGTCTTTCCTATATATTCGCATTTAGATTTTACCGAAGCAAGAGTAAAACAGAAATGTGTACTGATGTCATCCTGAATAAGACTTGTATGGCGGATGTAAAGGTGTCGTCATTTCATGCATGACTACAGGCTTGCTATTTTACCATAGATCATTTTTTTCTTACTAACATTAATTAGTACATTTATTTGCGACTTTGCTTCTAGCAGTGAGCTAAAACTTCAAATTCAAAAATTCAATCGAATTTTTTCGAAATGGATGTTTATCGAAGAGGAACAGTAGAGTGCTGATGTGAGATAATTTCTCGTAAAGTAAAGGGAGATAATTCAAAGTTTATTCCAGTGTTTATTTAAAAGTTGTAGTTATTAAGCTATTTTACAAAATTAATTGTGCTGATCATTACATACTTACATTCGTTCGGCTAAGATTAACAATGAGCTTTGATAGTCAAGTAAGTCATTGCAAAGGGGTATGGTGAGATTTTCATTTAAAAGGAAATCTTTTATGCAGATGCTTTGCACGATATACATCTCAATTCTTCGTATCTCTGAGACACAATAGAGCTTCCGATTCCAAAGCTTGAAGAAAGAGCTCTGTGATTATTTATGTACGTTGCAGTTATGAAGGTAAGCCACAAATTAAAATATAACATTATTTAAAAAAATGAAAAATAAATCCCAATTAGCTCTAAAATAATCATTCTACAAATACAACTCTGTTCAGTTTGTTTGCTCAAGATATTATTGTTATCTCTTGTAGGTAATTAGCATTATCTTCCAGGTAAATCCGATTATTACAGACCAAACTTCCTTCCTATCACTCCAGTCACGGTTGTTCCATTCCATCATTTCACTCTACAGTGTTCACTGTGACGTTTAGTTTTGCCGCTAAGCCACAAGAGAAAATATTTAATTATGCAATTCATACGTTAAAATGCATTGATATGGAAATGCTTTTATTGCATTCACCATTAACGTGGTTTTCCATCTCATACTCTGCACGGCAATGGATGAAGGGAGTCGTTGAATTAAGCATGATACCATTCATCACCTCTAGAACTTCTGGTTTTACCTTCCAAAATATTGTGGTGAGGTTAGCCTTGTCAAAATCTATTACCATGTCGCACAGTGCCTATTAGAGAAGGTTAAGGTCAAACACGGTGTAAAATTTCGATTTTCAATTTTTCACATCCCCACGCGACATACATACAAACATTATTCTTGTTTAATTCACATCATCACTACCTTAGCCGCTGTAAAATCCATAAACTGAATATGATGGCAGTCAATAACGATGGGGGTAGTTTTGTCGCCCCACCTATTTGAGGATTTCAAAATGCTGTCAGTAACGTGATCAACCGAGGGGTAGGTCAGTGAACGATCCAACTCTACGAGCAAGAAGTCCGTGCCTGATGCAGTCTAAAAAATCCATTCAACTTAAAAAACTAGATACTTGATCTGTTTGAAGTTTCATAGTTTACTTACGACTCCTTTCATAACTTTTATTCGGGGCCTAGCAGCGTAGTACAAAAGAAATATAGCACTTATCGCAAGTCCAGTTAAAATTCCGTATTCTAACCCGACAAAAAGTGTCGTGAAAAATGTCAAGCTCCATGGTAGGAGATCTGCCTCTGAAATAAAAGGTTTCAAATGGTCGAATTTCAAAATTTAACTTCATCAAGATAAATTTTTATTTAGTCCATAATATTTGTTCATTACTTTTTGATCTCCACATGGGTCTCAAAATGTTAAAGTCCACCATGTGGATAACTGAGGATACCACAACGGAGGCCAGGGATGATTTTGGGATGTAGTAAAAGTATCTAATTTAAGCATTTTATGAATTATTACTCTTATTTATTATTTAATGAACTATTGACAGTTGTCTCAAAACATGAACACAAATCGCATCTTACGGAGTCAAAAATTGTAATGCACAAATCACCATAGCCCCAGTCACGAGACCACCTAAATCCCAGCAAAAATTCAAACTGAATGATCATTTCATTAATTTGAAAGTTAATTCGATCATACCCATAGGACTTTCAGCACCACTAAAAGCATTTACAGTTGTCCTCGAAAACGATCCTGCGATAGGCATGGACGAGAAAAAACTTGAGATTAAACCAGAGATCCCTATGGACAACACTTCCTGGGTGCCATCGACACGAGCGGATCCGGCGAAAGCTTTCGCGATTGTAATGTGCCCTGCAAGTTTCCAGAACAATTAGGTATGTTAGCAATTTGTAGGAACTTGTGTACTGCAAAATTAAGGAATAATCTGCTTACCCATCAATCCTAGTAAAGGCATAATCAAAATTGCTGAGATCTCCTCTCGAAGTAAATCGGGGAAAGTATGGACAATTGTTGTGTTCGTTGCATTTACAGTTTCGTAAATTGCCAAAGGAGGTGGCTTAAACTAAAATGCATAAAGTTGGGAATTTCAACTTTAGTAATCCATAAGCCAACGCTTTTACGGTAATAATTATTAAATCATTGTTTCTAAGGTTTATGATTCCAAAAAAAACCTCGGGTAAACCAGGCACAAGATGGCCTACAAGAGAAAAGGGCTCGTTTCCTGGTTCCAAGGAAGCCGCAATAATGGTGCACGTAGCAATTGCAATCGCATTTCTGCTTGTCGCAACAATCCACAAAAACCGATCCAGTCTGGGCCGGTTTTTTGTGCAGCATTTAAAAATCCACTGCAGTTTCTGGATAATCAATAAATGCAGATATCAGAAGAAAGAACTTGCTTTTCAGAGGTACATAGTCAGCCTTTAGCGCTGTCAATTAGTGCGCTTGTTTTGCATTTGCAATACCATTAAGATGACGATACTAATTATGCAAATTAGGCTTAAAATGCTGTCCCATTTATCAATTTTGGTGATATTCTCCACTAGACCTGCCAATATTTGCCATCATTAAATTATGAAATTTATCATTGACGGCAAGAACTTCAATAAATACTTCAGTTTACCTTTTAGGGTTGCTAGAAACCCTTCATCTTCAAATTTTATTCCAAGCAGGGCCTTAATTTGTGTTGCTACAATGGTTAATGCGACCGCGCTCGTGAATGCGCTGATCACAGGGAACGATATGAAGTTTGTAATAAAACCTTAAATCAAGTAAACACTGAGACTTTTTATTCAAAATTTCAAATGGGTTATATACCAATTTCAATTCCTGCATATACGTACCTAATCTGAGGAATCCCATTGTCAAACTAATGATAGCACTCGTAAAACAAAGGAATACCTGCAGACGACGAATTATTGTATAATATTAAAGTTCATAAAAGCAGCAGATAAACGCTTTTAGAGAAGGCGACGCAAAGTATAGTTTAAGGTAACTAACCGCATATTCATGGGGCTTTCCATGTGTGAACTTGTAAGTCAAAATGCATTGTATCGCGTTCGGTCCTATTGTAATAACCTTTGTTGACCCGAAAAGAATATAAACAAGAGGGCCTACGAATCCTGAATAAAGGCCGTACTGAACAAATAATAGTTTAAGTTTACAATTCGTCCTGCTCACAGATAAAATTTAAATACAGAAAAATCACTCTCACGATTGGTGGCAGTCCAGCAATCGTTGCATAAGCTAGTCCCTGAGGCAAAATCTAAAATTAGTTATTACAAAATCCTCAATTTCAATATTCATGAAATTCACAATTTTAGGACAATCGAAAATTTCTCACCGTCAGCCCCACTGTGGTACCAGCAATGAAGTCACTTATTAGTTTGGTCCATGTGTATTGTGGTGCCCATTTTAGAATAGGAAAAGTCCTTTGGAGGTTCTTCTTTCTGTTTCATAAAACGACGAAAATTTAATCCTTACCATAAAGATTTATGCTTACAGCTTACTCTGTTTTCAGACTTACTGAAGGGCTCTTCGGCAAGCATCTTTTCCCCTCTTCCTAATTTGCTGAAGACATCCCTTCACTAACTCTGTGTCCTTGCCTTCCTTCTCCACTGGAGAATTTGGGGGCGACTCGAGATCTACACTAGCTTCTAAAACTTGGTGATTTATAAATGGATCGTTATTCCCTGGATTGGTGTGGATTTGAAAGTGGTCCCTTCCAGAGGCGGAATTCGAGCGTATGCTATTTTCGCTGAAGGAATGTAAAACTCGAGTTTTCATTTTTAATTCTTTCGACCGGTTTAGCTCTTCAGACAGGACCCAGCGCTACGGCTTTCTGATCAAATGTGATATGCCAAACAAGCTTCTCCATACAAGAAATTTGCTTGGCTAGCCATGAAATGAAATAAGCTAGTATTTGGTTGTAGTATGCTAGAGGACGTCGTCTTTTCAAAATGACATTAACGGAAAAATCTAATCATTTCAAGTAGTGAGTAGACTTTTGCATGCATGACTCACTCACTCACTTCAGTACAGTAGCTCATTTGTCCAGCTACTTGCAGCTATATAGTTTGGTCGGTTCATTTTTCACCGTCAACTTACTACAAAACTACTGCATCTCATTCCATAAAATTATCGTCAGGATGGAAACAGGATTTACCAGTGTCATCAGTAATCAAATGTGCTCCTTAATCTTCGAAAAACAATTAAGCGAAGTGGAAGAGCGTGCATGCTCAATGTCATACGAAACTTACTTAGTTTTAATTGTTGTAGTAGCATATAGTAATGCAGCCTGCATAATATAGTATGCTTGATCTTTGATCATGCAATCCACAGGTTTTGCAATGCAAGAATCGATTTTTTATTAGTTTGATTGGATTGCTATCATTTTCGGTACTCAGGCGTAGCATCTGGAAGTAATCAAAAATAGATTTCGTAGGTCATGTTGGAAATAACTGCAGCTAGAAGAACATGCATGCTCCTTAAAAGGACGTCATATTCCAATTTCCCAACGCGATTGTTTGACCCTGCACAATTCAATGACAATAATTTTGGAGACGATCCATAGAGCTTTTTTGCAATATCATGTGACGTTTCAGTATAATAGAATAGACTATTTAGATTGCCGATATAAAAACTTAAATGCTCATGCTCTTCATCTCAGGCTTCTAGGTATTCTATAACTATGGAACAGCGGAACCACACCAGACCAGATCAGCTAATAACTGTTCTCTGATCTCTTTTCACTTGGTAATTTCATTTAACTTCTCAGTGATTACCTATATATGGAATTCTGAAGAGAGTCTATGTTTAGACCGAAATTCATTGAAAATTAAACCAGAATAACCAGATGAAAATCGGAACATCGATAATAATAAGGTGGAAAAGTATAATAAATATGCATATATTACATACCTAAAACTTTATTTCTTCAGAAAATAAATATGTCGCGTTTAATGATGGCCAAGGATAATATATATGAAGGTCTGACCTTTTAAGACACGTAAATAAATTAGTTTATTTAATGTAAAAGAATTTTTTTATTCATTTATCGAAAATGCAAAAAGCAGCCCACCTTTCCTCCGCGGAGTAGTGAAGCTGGCTTTCCAATACATATATCTATAGTTTTAGTCTGGACTCTCATAATCCTATAAACCTAGCCGTTAATTCTTCTTCTGCGGTTCCTTTATTTTAAGATGTATAATATATGGTTGGGCAGCCAGCCAAATAAAAGCCAGCCTTTAAATGGTGCCAGAATTGCGTACAAAAAATGCATATAAGTTTTTAGGCATATATAGGACCTGAATAATAATAATAATAATAATAACCGGATAGAGATTCATACACGTAAAATAGCTAAACAATGACAATGACAGCTTTTTTTGACAACGTATATAATATATGTTTTAGTGTTCAGCATGAGATGCTTTGATTTAACAAAAAAGATCTGTGGGCGGGGCATAGCTAGCTTAAAAAAGTTATTTTTGGAGCGGATTTCATGAACAACAAACCCCTTTTCAAAAATGTTCATTTCCATTCCACGTGTGCGGTTTAAGAAAGCTCAGTAAGTACCTAAACAGAAAGACGATGCGGTACTTAGGAAAGGTACCTTGCAACAGGTTGCTAGTCCGTATTTCGGGGGTATATAAACCAGGAAGTTTTCATGCATCCGACAAGCTTAACGTCAATCGTTTCTAGTCCTTCAAAGTAGACGAGTAAAAGTAAAAACGCTCCAGAACTTACTTCTGTAAAATCAAATCATTAAAATGAATCCTTCAACAGTCCTCTGTTTTTCCCTGCTCGTCATCGTCTCCGTCCATGGAGGAAGTCATCGTTTTGTGAGGCAGTCCGGATGGGGATCACCTCCTCCTCCAGGTACAGACTAGTCCAACAAAATAATTATAATTGTGCCGGAATTTTAGAAAATTCGGACTTAACAGTATTTTTATATTCGCAGCAACTTCAATTGCTGAGCTTGGGGCTTCTGAAGCGATAGGTGCCGGGGCCAGTGTTGCAGAACATGCCAACACCGTATCAATCTCAGGAAGCGCCGAGGTTCCAGCAATAGCTAGTTTAGGGAGTGGAAGTTACACCGGTTTGGATCAATACGTCTCCAACTATCAACAGAGCCAGATCAACTCTGACGGTTCCTCATCCGCTTACCAAGGAAACTCAGCATCTAACTCAGGATATGCCAATGAGTACCTGAGTGGCCTTGCACAGGGACTAAACGTCAACATTCAAAGCACTGGATGGACGGCAACCGAGGGAGAAGGAGCAGTCGCTCAGGTAAAATTCTACAAATACATAAAACCTTCAATACACATAGTTTTTATCAGATATTTACGAATTTTTCTAACACAAATACTAAAATGCAAATTGCTTCAAATAGGTGGACGAACTTGCACATACAGGAGGCCCTGTGGGCTCTGGATGGAAGCAGTAGGTACTTGAACTTGAAGACATTGACATCGCCAAATTAAGTGCTTAAATTTATATCATTATGCATTACTATTGTCTTTTTTCTGCATACTTCGGAGTTTAAAGGAGTAAATTCATTAAAGAATACAAAAAAATTATATATATTTAAGATGTAATGGAATCGGATTAGAACTAATTATGAAATAAATCACAGCAGCTCAAACAACAAAGTCATTTCCATACAAAGTTGTGCGTCATTATTTACGAAAACTAGATTATCTAACCGGAATAAGGTCGGGGTAAAATGATTCGCAACAACTTTGCAATTTCGCTTAGCATAAAAGTACATCAAACAACTTTCGTGAAGTCTTTTGAATTCAATAATAACGCGTATTTCATAAGGAAACAATACAAAAATGGCGGAGAATACCAGTTTAAAGCAAAAAACATACAGACAAGTTATCTGAGAATCAAGTGATGTAATTTAAATACGTATTGTTAAAAATATTTATTTTTAAAGCTTACATTCTTATACACTTTCACAACGAACTGCAATGAGATAAATTAAAAGCCCAGTCAGTCCTTAACTTAACCGACCCCAAGTACTGGCCCAACGACGTTTATATTATAGTATTTTACGATGTATGATGACATAACAAAATGGAAAATAAATACAAACAAGAAACAAGAGCATAAAACAACTTCCGCATACCGTATCTGTAAACAATTTAACCTACTTTCAAAAAATAAAATACAAACATATTGATTTCTTAAATACTTCTGGTCTTTACGCGACCTCTTCTGAAATATCCATACGCTTCTCAGTCTTGAGAATGCTTTCTATGTCGCTGACTGGCTTCGAAATCATCTTTGAGAAGGAAACGGAAATTAAGTAACCCAACAAAGCTGAACCAGAACATAGCAAAAATACAATTTGATTGGCACGACTGTTGTCGCCGGAAGCTCCATGCATCCCAAGCAAAGCACCACACGTAATTATGTTCATCGGGACTCGAAACCAGTTCATGATGTTCGCCCTTAAGTTTTCTGGAATGGTCTCGCCTCGGAGTACACCAATGCATGGAAAATATCTTTGAAAAAATAAAAACATTGCTATTAAATTTCCACACTGTGTTATGCATTCCTTCTATCGCTAATAATAATAATTCTTATTTAAATACGTACATTCCAACTGAAATTTCCAAAACGATGAAACTAATATAAGAGAGAACTACGGTGTGGAGCTCGAGCTCCGGGGAGCTGGTGACGCTACATACAAAAAAAGACATTCCACTGATGGCAAGACAATAGCGCAAAATAATTGCAGGTTTCGTATTTTTCTTTAAAAGTATCGCGTAAATAGACGAGCCAATCATTATGGCAATCATAAAGCTAGCGAATGTAAGTCCTAACGGCGGAGACCCAGTTTCTAAGACTGGTGTCCAAAGAAACACAAATATATACATGTTTGACTCGAACAACGATTGGACCAAGCCCAAAGCTAAAATCTTCTTGTTTGATATGATTGTCTTGTATCCTTCCACGCATGACTGTGACCACTGCAAATTCCTCTCGCCATAGTTTTCAGTCCACCGCGAAGAGATCAGGAAGGCTGCGATGAGAAGACAGGGAACTGCAGCAAGAAAAGGGCTCACTGGTCCAAAATTCATCCATTCAGAAGTTCCTTGAGCAGCGATTCCGGCAAAGATAGCGAGGAGACCGTTGAAGAAAGTAGCCTTGGAAAATGTGAGCGACATCCAATCACTAGGATATTTCCAGGTGATGGAGGAGAGAGCTTCGTCAGACAGCAGAATGAGTATAGAATGCAGAATATCACCAACATTTTCTTCCTTCCGAACCTAGAGAATTCAAATGATAAAGCATTTAATTTTAACAAACATAGTCTAAGTTACTGCGAAGTCACTGTCTTTTAAGCAACTTACTTATCAGCGATAGGACCTGTGGTTGTCCCAAATACAACGCTCGCAGCGAATCCGACGACGTAAAGGATAGCAATTTGATCTTGAGGGAAGCCATAGTAACTATATAACTTGTACACATATGGCCCCTGGAGCCAATCCGAGAACAATGCCAGGAAGTACGGAACGAAGTACAACTTTTGAAAAGTGAGGAACTCTTTATTTTGCACCAGTTCAGTGGCAGCCTTCTGTCCGGAAACGTAGAGGAAGTAGGTCGCAAAACACAGCGGCACGAACGCCAACTCAATCACCAAGGGTAGACTCAGGAAGCTCATTTCGAAATCTAGAATATGGAAACTATCAGGCATATTATGTTGGACGTATTGTACTGAGCAAAATAAAATTAGATCTTCACTAGTTCATGACTTCTCAGCTCTTGACTCTACTAAAGCAAATAACCAAACCAATCATTATTTATTTTACAAACTACAGCTGTACAAATAGAAACCATGAACAATTTGCCTTTGATATACATTTTTACTAGCATTTGTACCGATATAAACTTCGTTACCTGAGACTAGACGTATTATGCGACAAAGCACAATAAACAATAATTTAGTTTGAGCGAATATGTAGAGTTTGAATCGGGAGATGAATAAGAGCACTTCAAAAGCTTCAATCCATATTGCAAGTGGCCGTGTCGTGACTTTCCTCTTCCTCATCAAACAAATGCCACATTCACTAGAAATAACAATGGCAATTGGCATTTAAATGGGACCATTTTACTCAGGTGGCAGATGAATTGGGTTTAAGCGTCGGCATCGGAGATTTCGCCGAAAAATGAATCTACAATGAAAGTAAATAAAATTAAGCATGAATCCTCATGACATACATACATCATACACCTTTTTATTATCTTTTTCCATTTTAGTTTACTTAACACAGATGTATTTATACCTCAACTCTCTAATACCTTTTACGATTCAGCATAATTTTCCTTAGCGAGTCAGGTTAATGTCATTCTCGCTTGCTATTTCCTGCAATTTGCAAGTTTTAAAGCTCAACTTCAACTACTACCTAAAATGTCTTTCCTGCTTCACCGGGATTATAGCTATTACTTGCCATTTGGAATAAACATTACACAACCGTACGGATCAGGACCAAAAGG
>JAHZNI010003404.1:0-22568 GCA_027744415.1 Seira ritae | reverse complement strand
ACTATAGGTTGTTGTATAGACATTTCTTTAGTGTGAAACAACGCTTTGTAAATACTTAATAAAGCACTAAATAAGATATAGTATTAAATATTTTTTCAACTAAAAAAGCATTTGGTCTTGTGTTGGTGTCCTCTCCTCTGTCACAAATTTGATCGGCTACCTGATTGACCTCGTGCATAGGACATTACTAAATCTATGTATGTTCTCATGAAAAGTCAATACCATGGCATTTTTCTATGTAACTCTAAATCTAGAGGATTATTATGCTCATGTTTGTGGTTATAATTGGGGACGTATTGCTGTCCCTCAGTGCTACGTATCTCATGATTCTGAATCATTGGTTGGATGCCATGTTCCCGAGGGGAAAAGGACGACGACGGACCTGTCACTGTCCTACGGGGCGACGCTTTTGCTGCCCGAATTTCACAGAGTGCTTCCTTTATCTATCTGGTCCTCTAGCTTGCTCTTGCCACAGAATCCGGATTAGGCTCTTGCTCTCCTGACGAATCTGGAATCCTGGAATACAGATTAAACAATTTATTTAAATTTTTACTGTGCCTTAAAATTTGGCACTAAGTAACGAACGCATGACTACAAGTTTAGCCCGTTGTAGACCCCATGACTGTAGTGTATCGTCGTTTTACTTAGCGGCCGTGAGAACACACACGCCCTTGTTCCAATCTTGAATTTTTCGTGGATAAGGTTAAGAAGTTTTCCTGAAAGGAACTCTCGTTATCAAAAAGTAAGATACGAATCTCCAGCGGTGCAAGACTCTGCATGTTCGTGAGGAATGGAGGTGATAACTAACTTCTAGTTACAAAACCGTAACTTGCGGATAACGATGACTATAATATTATGTAGTTTACTACTGACCATTTCATCCATCCATTCCACCCTGCCAGTCTCCCTATCACTAACTAACATTTTTACCACAACTCGACAATCCTCGGCAATAAAGTGAATTTTTTATTCATCAAAAACCGTCAAAAGGTGTAAACTTCTAAAATTCATCTTGGATCTCAGATCAGTTTTCAATATCCATACTATAATTAAATATGAATGGAGTAAGCATATGCATTTAATTATTATTTTTCTTAAAACATTATTCCCGCTATCATTTTATTCATTTGTTCTCCTGAAATGATTTGGACCTTGAACTGAACGGCTTATGGCTTAGAGAATAATAAATTAAATAAAATTTATTTTACGATTGTCTTTAGTTTATTTTTTGGTAAATACATTTTACTCATAGATACGATCATGTACGCTAATCCGAAATTATTTCATCCTTCCTATGCAAAATGATAATTCTTCGGGTCGCATATATTCGTCTCATTTTAAAGTAAGTAAGATGATGATGTGATGATGATCCATTATATTAATTCACGTAGATAAAACAAGTGAAAAAAAACTATGTTCGATTCCTCTCTACCTCTACACTGCGCATACATACTACCCAAATCAAATTCAATCCACTCGACCCCAATTTGCATTGCATTGCAACAACCGAAGACGATCCGATCTGATAGGGACTCATCTCATCCGATCCATCCCCTCCTCTCACGATAATTGATATTGAGAACGTCGTCTTAAACGACTTCCTTATCTTTTAAAGTACAGTCTCTCATGTTGCTTCATACTCCATCATCGTAATCACCAGCAGCTCACCATCATTTTCCATTGCCTATTCAAGTAAGTATACTAGGTATTCTCATTGACGCATTCCATTTCCGAAAGAATTTTAATCCGTTTTGAATGCCAATTTTTCAGGACTGGGTCTGGAACTCCATTACTCCAGCAATGATGAGAAAAGTCTCGTCCTCTACTACTTCTTATCATTCTAGTCTTCAGAGTCAGTCAGGTCGCCATTGGCTTCAGAAGTCGTCCGTGAGACAGAACTTCTGCTTCGCCTTCGTCCCGATTTCTCCTCACCTTCCTCTTCTTGTTGTGGTGGTTCTGCTGCATGCGGCAACGGTAGCACACTTGTTTCGACTGGGAACCCATTCATCTGCAACATTGACATGGCATCCTCCAATCCGTTATAAGTATTCTTCATCAGGTAATGAACAACAGTACAATTATACTTTTTTTATTGACAAGCATGATTATGATATTTTACAATATCTTACACTTTTGGCAATACAATCAATGCTAAAAATCAGCGGAGTACATAATAATAATTCCCGAAGTAGCTACATTAGGAGAGTCCATAATCAATACATAATATTATGCATAATATTGTATGTAGTTATGTAACTGAACTGAACACTGATGAGGTTAAATTTTGATTCGTGTATTCCAATAACGAGCATATTACCTGCATATATTGTACATTCTTGTACATAATTAACTTATACACAATGTTAAAAAATGTTTAAGGAATACCGAGTGCTAAAAGCTAAAAATGAAATTTTTTCATACGCCATTTGCTAATTTGTAAAATTTCATCCAGGCCAACTTTGAACTCTTTCGGGTCTGGTTTGTTTCTGTCAATTTTGAACTTTGAGCACTAATTTTAAATCGATTTCTTTCATTTTATTTTCAAATATTATCATATTTTTTATTTCCAATTTGGAAAGTCGCAAAATTTCCAGGAGTATTTATCACATAATTTTGATATTTACTTTGGCAAAAATATTTTGCCAGCATTGTTGCTAGCCATATTCCATAATTATGTTAAGTTCTAAGTAGCAATTCTTGCGGTTATCTGAGAACAATTTGAAAGTTTAAGATTTCATGGTACTCCATTGACATTTTTCCTACACGCCACAACTACATGCAGTCAGTTTGGTGTATACTATAAACTCCTACCCTGAAATTAGTGGATTCGATATGTACAAGTGACTAATGCAGTATATTTATGCATGCGTTTTATGATGTTCTTGGCCCAATAAGTACGTTGACTTTTTCCAAAGTGAAATTTTCCCTTTTCCCCATTGTGCTTCATCAAACAATTAGTTTTTCAAAGTCATTATATTATTATACTCATTATTTAATGGCGTGTTGACCTTCGGAAAAAAGTTTCTCCAATTATATTTAAGCGGTGCTTTGCAATAATTATCGCCATAGAATTATAAAAATTCTTTTAAAAAAATCAAAACTTCTCCCAGTCCCTTTTATTTTTATCCGGGAAATTTTTTCGAAGAACTAGATAGGAAATAGAAGGAATATTCCTTAAAAATGAAGGTAAAAATTTCTCTTGAAGAGTTCAACGCGTGGCGTGCCTCCCTGTTGGATAAGAAGCAAGGGACTGAAGCAACAGAAAGGGAGAAAGCTGCAGGAAGAGTAGCCGGGTCCGGAGCAAGACGTGACTCGGAATTCGAGAGAATCGAGCAAAATCTGCGGGAAATGCATGATGAAAACCCGCACCAGTTCAACGGGGCCGATTCAATTCCATCACCACTGAAAGCTGAAAACATTTCGCCCTTGTTTGATGGGTCCATGTCTAGTACTTCCAGTCTGGATGAGATGATTTCCACTCTGGCTTTTGACAACCAAGAGCTCACTACTTACGACTTGCTGGCTGGTCAGCAAAGCAGCACTGAACCATCTTATTTCGAAGAAATGGAACCTCAAAATCAGCCATCATCGGTAACCACGGTGACTGCTACAATAACTACCCAGGTCATGTTTTCCCCGTCCCCACCGTCAACGTCACCCCCTCTCTTGCTGAGCATTACTTCAAATTCATCCTCCTCAGGGAATGGATCTCCACCTCGGCAACAGTTTGACACGGATTCTTTGGAAGTGAAGGAGCAGATTGATAATGCCGGCAGCATTAAATCAATTTTCGGAGATCTGTCCATTTCTGAGGATGAGAGTTCCAGTTCGTTTGCATCATCCACTGCTCTGTCGCCATTCCGGGTGATGGTATCTCCCAACAGCGTGCTTCCCCAGCGGTACAAAGACAAACCTCAAGATGGACCAAGCAAATCAGCATCCTCAAAGGCTTCAGAGCTGTCTCCAGAAATGATATCCTCCAGGCCAAACTCAGCCGCTCCACCAATTGAAATTGACAGTCCTCCCACGCCAATCCCCTCCACCTCCGCAATGGCAAATGCTTCAGATGATCTAAAGAAGCAGCATTTATATCTCCAGCGACTTGCAAGAAGCATGACTGAAGAGCAGAAACAAAAATATTCCCTGCATTTAGCTCAGATATTAAAGCAGAAAGCTATAGAAGCCAGCGCTTCTGGTGGCCCTGAAGCAGCCAATCTCCTCTTCAAGGCATTAAAGCCTTTGTTTGGCCACCTCATTCATGAACGCAAGGCGGATGAGCAGAAGGATGTGAAACTTCCTCCTTTCAGTGATCTCAAGAAGCGGAGGCATCCAGGGAGTATCTTTATCGAGGTGGTTGATGCAGACGGTACGAGGCGATATATGGTCGAGGGGGAGAATGAACAGACGGCAAAAGTGAAGGCTCCTCCAAAGAGGAGAAAACGTTCTATATTTAATGATGCACTACTGTCTCAAAATAACCCCAACACGGTTAGTTACCAGCAGCCTCAACCGCAGCTGCCGCAGCAGCAGCAGCTACAACAACAGCAACAGTTACCACCTCAACAAGTCCAGATGATGACGCAGGGACAGGGACAATTGCCAATGATGGGTGGTGACCAACAAAGCCCGGGCATAAGTCATTCACCAAATCTCGCCCTTCAAGGTCAGCAACAAACTTCTCCTCTTATGCAACAGTCACCAGTATCTCCAATGCCAACATCAAACTTGCTCAAGGAGTACCTCAACAGCCCCCCACAATACCGTTCGCTTCAATCGAACCAGAACATAGCCGTACCAACTTCCACATATTTCGGTGGACAACAGACACAGACTCGACAGCAACCGTTGTCGTTTCCTCAATTCAGTCAAGACCGCCCTCTCTCTGCCTTACAGCGGGAGCCGCAGCAGCAGAGATCAATGGCTTCCGGAACAGCTACACCATTTCCAAAGAATGCAAATAATTTTATAAAGAACGACAACAATAATCCCTTCAGTTATAACCAACGCTACTTTCCACAACAGCAGCAGCAGCAAATACAAGAGCCTCAAAGACCATTGTCGGTGTTACCGTCATTCTCCAATAACGAAGCAATATTCAAAGCCCCACTTCCTCTCCGAGACACAAGAATGAGGACTACAGGAACTCCTGCTCCGGTAAATGGCTTCGGAGGTGGCACCATCACATATCCCCAGCAGAGATATCAAGATCCGATAGTAGCATCCCAGACATTGGGACAAAGAAGGGGAGCACAGCCAACACCATTGTCGATAGGAGGGACGTCTTATTTAGGCCCACCTCAGAATGAAGGAACTTTCCAGGGCCAGAACAGTATCCCCAGGGTAAGTTGGAAATTAACTGATTCCACAATCACTCTTAAGCATTTTGAATTTACAAATAAATTATTTATAGTATGCTGGGTCAATAAGCGGACAACCTCAGATCTACCCCAACCAATTTAATCAATTTCAGAATGCCCCAGTCCAAAATAGACTTGACTCTCCGAATTTCATTCAGCAGCCCTCCTCGTTATCCTCCCCATTTTATGGACAGCCATCATTAACCCCATTTTCACAGAGACAGCAGACCCCACAGGTTTCACGACCTCTAAGCCTCCCAATTCAAGATCTTAATACCTTGTCATTATCACCAAGTTTGGGATCACCCTATGCCTCACCATTTGGTATGAGATCTCCTCAGTCGACCTTCACATCTTCCTCGCCGTTATCTCCCGTTTCCCCGGCTCCTGTGTCAACCAGTCCCATTCTGGGAACGAGCAGTCAGCCAACATCTCCATTCTTCGCAAACATGCAGAGTCCGCTAACACTGGCGAATCGTCGTTCTCCAGCTTCGGCGGCGACACCTTCGATAACAGGAGTTCCATTTAGGGTACCTCCTCCACCTTATCCGCAACAAATGCAATACCGGAGTAGTGGTGTTGAAGATTATAATAGTAGAATGTTAGCAGGTCGAAACAGGCTTCCAGGACAAGGGCAAGGCCCAGAGGGATTCAGCCCTGGGCCTTCTTACGAGGCGTATCCGAACCCGTCGTCGCCGAGATACCGACCCCCAGGACCAATGGGCGGATTACATGGGACAGGAAGTCAACCAAATGAGTTCGACTCCGCAGAGCTCCAGCGATATCAATACCAGAAGCAGTTATTACATGAGCGACTCCAGCAACAGCAGCTTATGGAGCAGCAACTCCAACGGGGATACTATCCCTACAACAATGGACTCAATAATCAGCCCCAGCAGCAGCAGCTCCCCTATCGACAGTATCAATATCCAACAATCCAGCAACAGTTTACAAGACAGCCAAGTGCAACCACAACCCAGTTCAAACCCGACGACAGAGTACAAGTTGGATTATTATCCCCAGACAGAGCCACCCCCTACCCCTCTGGGTACTACTCCAGTAGCAGGGGAGGACCAACTCAGCCAGAACCAGCCGTTCCGTTGGTCCAAGCAAAGCTACAAGAACAGCAGCAACTATCCCGCTTGGGACAGCAACAGCGAGGACCCAGTTACCAACCTGAGAGAGCCACCCCAGGACTCACTGCTGGAGGAGAGCAATTCCGACAGCAGATTGAGGCGTCAAGACGACAGCCAAATGCAACTATCCAGTACCAATCAACCCCTCCTCCTCCAACCTTCAGACCAGATATCAGACTCCCCACAAGGGGGCGACAGCAGCACCTACAGCCAACCCTTACCAACCAAGACCAAAGGCCAGGACCAGCAATTGCAGCAATCATCCCCCAGCAGTATCTCGGAGGTGGGGAAAGAAGAGGACCAGTCTCAAACACAGAGTTCGGACGACAGCAACAACCGCCAATCATTTCTGGCGGAGAAATCAGTCTCTACAACAGAACCAGGGGACCAATCAATGAGACTCAGAGTTCAAATCAGTCCCCAAATGATCGAGAAAATAGAACCAGACCAGGACCAGACACAACCCCAGAGCGAAGAGAAGGAGGAGCTCAGGGATACGGCGGAGGTGGAACGGGAACAAGTGGTTTTACGATTCCCATCCTCTCCGGGCCTTACGACAAATCTAAATTTTCTCACGTTCAACAGCAACAACAGGAACTTTCGAAACAGCAACAGCAATCAAGACAGTCTCAGCTTACCCCTGAGCAGCAGCAACGGCAATCCCAGCAGCTCGATCAGCAGCCCCCAAAACTTACTCCTGAACAACAACAACCCTTCCAACCTTATAAACAGTCCAATTCTCCCGAACAACCTCCAAAGCTCGAACCACAGCAACAACAACAAGTATCCCAACATCCTCATTCTCCTCAACAATCACAGCTCTCCCAGCAACCTCCAAAACTCACTCCCGAACAGTCTCAGCAGCAGCAGCAACAACAACAGCAGCAGCAGCAAACTTCACCTCCAAGACTCACTCCAGAACAGTCTCAACAACAGCCAGCTTCTCCTCCTCAGCAACCTCCAAGGCTCACTCCTCAGCCGACCCAACAGCAGCAGCAGCAGTCTATATCTCAGTCTTCTCAACAGCAGCTCCAGCCAACTGGAGCTGGAGGATCCCAATCTCATCAACCCCTCCCAAACGTCGGTGGAAGAACTGGAGATAAACCCGGACCCTCTGAACCAGTCCAAGGTAATTCTGGATCTGTCAATAGGCAACCAGAACGCCCACCAGAGTCCAGTGACGGAGGGAACACTGTTCCTTTCCAACCTGGAAAATCCGAACATAGCCAGGCCTGGGGAGGAAATGGGACTGTTAACAATTTTGGAGGTAACGCCCAGTCCACGCCGACGCAACAGGTGAGAAATTTTAAAGCAATTAAATATCTGTTCATCTCTGTTATTGATGAATAATTTATTTTAAATATATTAGAACCCGAACCAACCCCAACAAGTACAACAGCAACAACCGCCGCCGCGACAGGAAACAAGGCAATTTGGAGGAGGAGGAAGCGGACAGCAAGCGCAGATTGGAGAAGGGCACCCAGGGCCAGGGCAAAGCCCACAACAAGTCCAGCAGTCGCAACCCAAACACATGCCGCACCATGGTAAGCTCCCTACAATAAGTGATGCTTGAAATAATATTTAAGATCATGCAGATAACTATATCCTTTAATAGGGTCAGGTGTGCCTTTTTATACTCAATCCGAGGTTGATCGTTACCACCAGGGAGTGCTCGCGAACGCTTCGAATGTTAAGGATAAACAATTTGAAAACGACGATACAATACTGTCATGGTATCTACAGCGGGCTAAACAAGTAATCATTTATTCATAAAAATTAAATTTTTTAAAATTCATGTTTTTTTTCTGTAATTGCTACAGTATACATAATAATATATCTACCATGCTTTTAGCAGAAACTACGGGAAAGGGGACAAGAACAAAATAGAGGACATCCAAGCGAAGCACATGCAAGTGGTCCGGGACATGGATTCGGACCCAATGTTCGCGGGCAAGCAGGATTACTCGCCCCTCCCGTTCAACAGAGCAACTCTAGTTCGCCGCAATTCCATGTCCCCTCTGCACACGGCTCAGCTTCTCCAGCGGATAGGGGACAAGAGAGAAAGGGATATAACGCAACAGAATTTCCAAGCCAGACCACGGCTCCCCCTCCTGGGTACCTTACACTTGTTGCAATTGCAATCATGTCTTTGAATTTTACGGAACAAAATTAACTCATGAGAATTTTTTAAAATTTGAACAGGTGGATATCTCAGATATCGCCTCCTCGTAAGTAAAATAGATTTCTTAAATTTGAATCTCAGTTAGCTTTAAACTTGTTCTACTTAATGTATTTCAATTCAATTTATCAGCCCCGGTGGTACAAGCAGCTCCAGTCAAGGCGCCAGAGTCTCGCAGTAGTCCCTCAAGTGGGATCCAGGTAAGGAAATATATTATGAAACTTGAAACGAATGTTTTTTGAAGGATTTTTATTTGGTTTCTATAAAGGCGCCTGCCCATCAAAATGGACTTTATGAAATTCAGGGGGCAAAAGCGGCGCATCAGAGGCCACAAACGGTCCCGGCGTCCGCTTCCCTTTCAAGCTATGGGCCACATAGCAATGGAGGAGGACAGCAGCACCACCGACCTCCTCATGACCCCAATAATAACCGTAAACATGAGCATCATGCCCCAGGTTTGCGATTCAATGGAAAATGCCAGCGTACAAAATTTTTCATGAATATGATCGATGGTGTTTTTTTGGTTATGCAGGAGCTCAGCACCAAAAAGGACCCCACAGAGGACATCAACACAAGAACAAGAGGTTTACTGATATTTCGTCGGACGACTCTTCTGAATGAAACTAATGCAGTTACCACGGCATCACGATAATGCATAAATGTAAATATACATATTTTACTTTGTGTAAATAATAGTTTTGCCTAGAATAGCATAGCTTAGAAAAGAAAATAATATATTTTTTACTTTAGTTTCGTAATGTACAATTCATGAATCGCGTTATATTAGTACCTAGTACCTGTCGTACTAAAATTTTCAAGCACATTATTGATATTGTATTACTTAATTACATAATTTATTTTAATTATTAATTTTAAAGCACCAGTTATTTTAATGGAAACTAGGCGAAGCTGAGATTACCATTAGTAAATAATGACGATTTTAAGCCGAACTTGCCTGCAACAAGCATATTTGTGTCTCGAGTTTCATTTTCATTCTAATGTAATCTAATCAGTAATCATTCATGTTGTGGTCGATTTTCCTAAAAACATGCGATGAGATGCAGACATTTTCACATGAAACGAATCTGCAGAATCAAAGCGAAATCGATCAATTTAAATGATTTTATGGTAATCTGTCAAAATTAATGTCTATTCCAGACATATTATCTGAATCCGAAGCTGTCAATCCACTAAAAAATATCACGCCTAATCGTACCTACTGTCCTCCTGAAGCCTGAGTCGGGGATATGGGTTACAAAACTGTTTTTATAGAATTACTGGAAACAACAATCCCGTCATTTTTTAATCTTGTTCCGTTGCGTAACTCAGTCAAGGAGATAATGTTTATCGGTCCAAATGAAATTACGTAAGATAAATATGACGATCCGGTAGAATAAAATCCCACTTTTTTCATGGCCCAATAAGTCAGTCTGGCGAAGTGGACAACAAAAGTTAAGAAAATGACTAAGTTACTTCTTTTAGCGATTGTTGCTATCTGCAGCATAGGTAAATCCCAAGCAGGTTGGGTTCTTGTGTGGGAGGATCAATTTAATGGAGAACCAATCAACTGGAGATGGAATTTTGATGTAACTTGTCAAGGTAACTCAACTTTTTTTAAATTAGAGCAAACCAGTGGGATTCTAAAGTTCGCATCTCATTAAATACCAATATAGATTGGGGCAACGCTGAACTCCAGTGTTACACGGACAACCGATGGGAGAACATTCGTCAGGAAAACGGAATTCTGACCATTCAGGCCAGGAGGGAATGGTGGGGTACGCTAAGACATACATTTTTAAAAATAATCAATTACAGGATATAAATTGCTTATATGATATCAAAATGACAAACTTTTAAAGGTGATGGTCACAATCCTGACAAACAATTCACTTCCGCTCGTATTTGGGGAAAGGATAGTTGGTATTACGGAAAATTCGAGATGCGTGCTCGTCTTCCCAAGGGCAAGGTAAAAAATTTTTCAATACAGAATTTGAAAGTATTGTAGAATCAAGTATGTAATTAAATGTAGTCTGGCATTTTACGACTTTAATCATTTGCTCAATTTTTAGCATTTATGGCCTGCATTTTGGATGATGCCAAGTAAGCAAATTGTTTTTGGACTCTTTAATTAAAGTCATTATCGAAAATGAAATCATGAAAATCAACGTTTCCATAATCATTTTGAATTGCAGCTCATTCTGAATACGGAGAATGGCCAAGAAGCGGTGGTTCGTATTTAAGCTTTTAAATATTCAACAATTGTACTAGCAATTAATTGCTTCACTGAATGATTAGAAATCGACATCATGGAATACAGAGGACAAAGACCAAACAACGTTCTTGGTACACTTCATTTTGGTGGATCCAGAGAAGCCCACGGACAGGTTGGTTCTCCAGAGGTTTCCTTCCCATTCGACTTCAGTCAAGACTTCCACACATTCGCTGTTGACTGGAGTCCTGAAAAGATTATGTGGATGGTAGATGATGTCGTTTACCATGAGGAGACTCTCCAGAGGAACTTTCAACCGGGATTTTACAATGCATGGGGACAACCTTTTGATAAAGCATTCCACATGATAATTAATTTGGCTGTCGGTGGAATGTTCTTCGGTGGTGAGCCTTTCGACCCCATCGAGGCTGATGGGTGGCAGAAGCCAACTTATGAAATCGATTATATTCGCAAGTGGGAATGGCAGTAATAATGAGCTTACATTAATTAAAATAAAAATTTCGGAATATTCTCGAATACATTTTTTCAAGTTCATTTCGTAAAATTGATTTCTTCTAATCTCTCTAAATGCCAATGCCTTCACGCGTAAACCTTTTTTTCCTTTCAAAAAATATAATTGTGTTCAGCTTCCACCTGCCCTGTCATCCTCTTTAAGTGGACTAAAAAAGACGGAACGAAAATGAGGAAAACAATTTTCAGTGTTTCTC
This sequence comes from Seira ritae, assembly GCA_027744415.1. Lineage (NCBI taxonomy): Eukaryota > Metazoa > Arthropoda > Collembola > Entomobryomorpha > Entomobryidae > Seira > Seira ritae. The sequence goes on along the minus strand of JAHZNI010003404.1, from coordinate 10,959 downwards.
AGGGTCCTCTCAACAATCCGTAATATTCATCTTATCTTCCTGTTGTCACTAGTCATCTAGTCAATTTATCTATTGTCATCTTGAAATTAAGCTAATTAGTTCATTCTGAAAAATTAGGGAGAAGCATTATGCATGCATTTCTGCTGTCCACTTCAATGTTTATTGTTGCATTAATTTTACATGTCCACACGTACATTACTCTAATCACTGCAAATTTTCTTCACGAACTAGCATCTGCACACTATTTTTATCTGACCGAGGTACCTAATTTATGTAAAATCCTTTGTCAAACCAGCAGTCACAGTCACCCACGTCACTGTTTACTACCGTCACCTTATAATACAAATTCTACTCCCTTGAATAAAATTATTTCTGAAACGACCTTGAAGAAGGCCACGGATGCATGGCAAGGTAAGGTCCATAATTTTCACAGGTATTTTTTCTAGAGATGGGATGAAGTAAATGTATTTATTATTTTGTAGTTTTCATTTTTTACAGTTCGTGCTGCCGTTGCGGTTTTAAACTCAATTCTACCGGCTTTTGTTAAAATAAATTGCCATTACTGGTTCGCTTAAATGTAGTGGACGTGGACATCAAAGCTATTCACAGCTTCAATTTAAAAATGCTAAAACTTTTTTTTTATTCTATTAAATGTGCCCAATAATAGTAATAATAGCATTGACCAAGAAAATACAAATATCGTTAAAAAGTGTGAACCACAAAACCGGTGGCATGTTACCACTTAACTGTTGTCTCGTATATTGGAGGACGCAGTAATTTGGTTATGGTCTAGTCTGGTCTTCATTTCATCCTCGGCTAAGGTTTGGCCTCCTGAATTGATCTCAAGTTGCCCCAAGCAACTATAATATCTATGCACTATACTCCATCTCAATGATAGATTCTTTAGCACGCGTTAAATTTCTGCAGTATACCAAAAAAAAGCCGTTAATATTTTTTTAGATACCGCCTGTTGCGCGTAGCAATGTTCATTACACGGCCCAAGCAAGATTTATTTTCCACCGAGGATTTTTTATGTTCCCTCTTGACGATATGTCCTTTTGAGGCATTCCACCGTAACTTGTAAATGGTACATGCAAATTTACTACCATTTTATTCTCTACCTGAGGTACATGTCATGCAATGCACTTCTCCGATATTTTATGCAAATCTAAACAATGCAGCATTAGCATTGCATTTTCTCGAATTCTAAAAATACAAATTGCATTGAGATTTTTTTTGAAGACTTGTGACTCTATTGAGTATTGACATGTCAATAATCCTCATCAATTTCACATTATTTTGATGGAATATTTTTATTCCTTTTCATTTTGGGAAAAAACAATGCAATGCCATGAGACCACATCACATCATCATTCATCATATTATCTATCAAGATACTGATTCTGATCATAATCACCGTCATTATCGACACCACAACAGCAACTACGACTACAGCCGACAAGCCACAATATTATTTTGTTTACGCTGACGTAACAATGCAATTCAAAAAACAGAACTACATATACCAAAGAACTAATATCTTGTGTGTACTTACATGTCATGTCATTATTCTCCGCGGGTAAGTGAAGTAGCCGGCATGTAGCCTCTGGCGTTTTGTGTATTTTTTTGCACCCAGTATTATTATTTTCTTTTTTAAAAAATGAAAGGAAGAAGAAGGCTCAAGCCAAGCCATGCCATATGTATGCCGCTAACTACCTTTGACATGACAAACCAATGTTTCTCCGTCGGTCGTCGTCGTCAATTTTGGTTCGTTTTTTTTGCATTTCACTTCATCGTCATCAAGAAAGGTTCCTTTATTCAATACAATTTAAGCCTCCTCTCACTTACTCTCCAAAGCTGAGTAGGTACTCGACATATTCAATTCATCAAGCGAGCAAACAACTAATTTTGTTGACTTTGTTGCTGTCGTTGTCAAGAAGACAGGACGGAATTGGTGAACTACCTAGGTAGGTGCAAGAAAGACTTAAGCAGAATGTCCCCCGGGGTGGCGGACAATGGCCATTTTACTTAGACTCTTCTCTTGAAAAGGTCTAATCACATCACATCACTTTGCAAAATTGCAATTGAGGAAATCGACAGTTTCATGCGCATGCAAGCTTGGACAAAGTGTATTGCAAATTATTTCATCCTTTGTTATGACATGTTCATTGGCTTAGGCTCTACTTTGGCACCTCAATAACACTTTCAAAATCAAAGTTATGCCATGCCATGCCATATCACATTATTTTGTTTTTTTTTTCAATTTGAAATATGAAACCGACTTTTTCATGGAAAAAGTATTATTGTTTTCATGAAGAAAGAAGGTCAACTCTTGGCACAAAACAAGACCCCAAAGGGGATTCCCGACATGATTATTTTACAACTATGACGAAGGAAGATGAACACTTTCGCTTTTTATATGCAAACCTATTGGCCGGGTTAACTTGTTAATTCTCACTCACGTCACCTCTCATTTTTGGCCTGATGCATTCTTCTTTCACGTTTCACGACTTGTGCTTGGAAAAGGTGGTACAAGGTCGGGAATGCATAATATTATTATACAATAATGAAAAACCTACTAATCCTACTAATTAGGATGATCCTGATGCGAATTTACATAATCTTGGGATATTGTTGTGGCATTTCTCATCACCCGGCAATTTTGAACCTTCCACTTGAATGTGACTTCTAACCTCCTAGACAATCAGTTCATGCATGATTCTGATCTTATCTCTCGATATGGAAAATAATGCAGAAATACATAATCCTAATCACTAATCACCATGATTAGAATCAAGCAATTTCGATTTCGACTGAATAAAGAAGATGTACTTCAATTCGTTTTGATTATGAAATGAAATGGTGAATTTGTTTGTCTGGCTCACATAATATATTGCATTCATTTTATTGAAAAGTTGTATGACGAACCTATCCGACCGACAATTATAGGCCAGTGGATTATATCAAGAAGCTGTAGATTACAGTGATTTGCGGAGATTGAATGGAGAAAAAATTACTCGTGTACCTAATTGGAAGAAAAAACTCATTTTCTGATAAACACAACAATGAAATTTCATATGAATGAATGTCCGGCAACCGCTGCTATGTCAATCTGAAAATCTTACCTATTACCGAATTATAAAATCGTATCTTCACGAAGCAATTCAAAATTCTTTCGGTCGTGATCAAAAGGAAGCAAGGTCCCAATAAAAATGACAATGCATCACCAACACCAATTACTACATTACATACGCATTTTAAAACCAAAGCCGCTTTAGGCTCGATTCAAATTAATTGGATTACGTAACGTATATTATGCATGGTTGGCTAAACTAGGTCCCGGGCTCACACTCACGGCTCATCTCGCCATATTTTTTAGAATAAAACTAATTAGCCTATTGTTTCCTCATCTCAATAATTACTACGATGATCGTCGTGTGTCGTGTACCTTTAATTCGCTTTAATTGGATGCATGTAATTTGATTGCATTTTACTCACATCACATCACTTCTTGTTTCATTTCGTATATATTTACCTATAAAAAGGATAATTTTACCCAATAACCTAACTAATTATGACACATAAAATGTAAGTAATTTGCTAATGGATGCATCTTCTTTCTGATCTCATCATCATCTTTCATTTCAGGCAATAATTTTTATTTCTTGTATCATGTCACGAAAAAACATGTTTACGTTTTACACATGTCGCGTTGACTTGGCATACCTAATATGAGTCACACATTCGAAGTCAATCGAGCAGTTTCAATCATACACCTGCGAAATAATGCAAAAAATGTACCTCAAACGAAATCCAAACCACCTCAATTAATATTATATGCATCTTCATCTCTGTCATCCATCTCAAATCATATCATCCATTTCATTTCTTATTCATTCCTCCTCAGCTTCCTATTCCAAATAAATTAGCACGAGCGAAAAATAAACTAAAATGATTTGCATTGTACCTATTATATTATCTATTTGAGTAGGGCTCAAAAAGGCAGTAGAGTCAGAGTCCCGGTCTAGAAAGGGAAATGTTGAGCCGATCTTTGTATATGCATATGAGTTAGACTCGACAACTGAAAAAGTAAAAGTTTTTTTTATCTACGTACCTTGCCACAGCCGTTTTCATTTTCCTCATCGGAGAAGAACTCCTCCAATTAAAAACAAATTTGTTTCCTTCATTCTCATCATCGCCAATCATTCAGAAAAAGATAATGTCTCGCATATTGCATATGTGTTTCTACTTTTAATCATTTCTTTTTATTTTATTTAGAACTACGCTATAGTATGCAGCGAGCGAGGGAATATATTTTTATTTTTATATGACATCTTTTTGTTTGATTCGGTATTTTCACGTCATTTTTCATGGGGACGGAGACAAGTCACTTCACAGGTTCCCCCATACTGCTTTCAAAATGATGATGAGATGATGTGTCGTGTGAAATTCATTGTTTGTATTTTGTAATGCACAACAGAGGGAAAAATGGGAGATGAAAAGGGGAGGAAATACGAAGAAGATGTGTGATTTGATAGTGATGATGCCAAAAATATTACGTGATTTACTTCCTTCCTTCCTTCAAAAAACATTTCTTGAAGACAAAAGAGTGAAAAAAATGGTCTTGAGTAGGTACATACTCCTCCTGAAAATAACTACATAAGAACTGCTTTTGTAACACTTGTGCATGAAAGGGAAAGAGCCAAGCCAAGTCCAATTGAAATCCACTTTGACACGCAAGAATTCATCGAGTTGATGTTGAGCTGAAGAAGAAAAGGCCTGTCAAGTTGCAGTTTTACCTTTGTTCCACTTCTGTACTACTTAAATACTTACTTTTTATCAACATCTCTCCTACTTCCTCTCTCTCTACACGGACTCGACTCATCATTTTTTCATTCTGTAAAACACGCTAAGCTCACTCATTCACTTTGATGAAAATACAACAAATTAGCCTATTCATTCATCCTTTTCTCAAAAGCCGAATAAATAGTGACCAAACATGGTAATGATAATGAATACAAAAAGGATTTTGATGAATAGGACGGGAAAAAATTATGAAAGATGAGATCGTCTGGTCACTCACATTTCACATCCTATCAGGATTTTAGTTTTTCGTGTCGACCATTTCCCTAAACGTTCTCTTCAAAAAATAAATACATCATAATGAAAATACTATATGGACATAAAGCAGAAAACATTGCTGAAATGATCGAGTGAAATTATAACGGGAGGAGGACGATGTCTTCAACTGAAAAGCCCTGTCCCAGTCCTGATCGATACGATTTTAATGGACCACCGATCACACAGCCAAAAATAGAACTTTCATTTTCAAGTCAAAGTTGAAAATCTGCTTAGGTATTTCGTAAGTCTGCAATCATTTCTGGTAAAAAATGCCATGGTTACCTATTCCGAAATTAATAAATTAAATTGATACTGACCGACCGACCAGAGCCGTCGTAATACCTTGTTCCCTTTTTCGGTTCACGGGATTTCTGCAACTCAAAATTGATTTTTATATTCGTTGGACTATATGAATTGCATTGACATGCTTTTCCTCTTCTCACAATTCAATCAGTAATTTTGATCTGCCATCAGTGCCATCGCTTTTAAATCTTTTTTGTCATAATATGTTCTGCCATTCGAAATGTAATGGAGTATGCATGTGAATGAAACCAAAGCGAAGCAGATGATTACTTTTGCCTTTTTCATGAAACCACAAAAAAATTATCTCGTTATCTAACCCACAATCGACAATCAAATCGTAAGTTCAAAGGGATTCGATTCAAACAAACGCTTGAATAAATTATAATTTTTTTACGAACAACGGCAGTCAGTCGCAAGTGTTGGCATTGTCTAATACAAGCACGTGCTAATAAGAACAAGGAGCAAGTCAGGTCTAAATCTTTTCTAAGACCATGTGAAACGCAGCAGGAACGAAAACGAAATGTGCGTCGAAGGCGAGATGAGATGCGTCACTTAAAACATGGGAAGATGATTGGGGGATGCGTGATAGTGTTGGTGATGCTAAATATTGTTGAAGTTGTAAGTTGGGAGTTATGATGATGAGGATGATGTCGCCAGTTATTTTTGATACCGTCCCGTCCGGTTGGCCCTAGAGAATGATAACGATAAGCTAAGTTCTTGCTAGATAGTACTAGTCCTACCTGCCAAATAAAAAGAGTAAAAAATATTGTAGAAAATTATGATTACGTGGAAGATGATGCATGAAAATAATAGAATTGCTATTACTTTACCTTACTACCAAAGGAGAATTATTCAACAATATTTTTGAAGGGAGAGAGGCAATAAGTTGATGTTGATGTCGTGTCCTCTTCGTCTCCTCCTCCTTCAAATAAAAAAAAAGATTGAATAACGTAATATGTAAGGTATTTAGATAGATTGGATTTTAGCAGTTTTGCGGTATTAGATAATACGAAATGATGATGGCTTGAGTCGAGATCGCCCCCAGATAAATAGGATGAGAGCCTGTGGACTCCAACTCAGACGCGGATAAGACTCCGTTGGAGAAAAATTTTTTAAGTGGAAACAGGATCAAATTATATTCTTTCGGGAAAGAAAAAAATATATTTTGGGGGAACGTAAGACGAAAACAGTTGAAAGTGTCGGTGTGGTGGTGGTACTTTCGGAATAAATTTTTGGATTCTGTGAAAGTTACTGCTAGGGGAAGTAAGGATTGATTGCTGGAGATACTGGAAAACGTAGAATAGTGGGTATCAAGGGTAGGAGCTAAGAAATTTTTGCCTTTGCCATCATGGCAAAGTTAATCCAGGTAAAATTAAGTAGATATCTTCGGTTTCGGATTGGAATTAGTGAGTGGTGTCCCTTTAGTGAAATCGAAATGTTAATTGACGTCATTTCAGATCACGGTGTTCGTGCTAGTAGCCCAGAGCACATTATGGGAGACTGAAGCACGTATGAGAAGAGCGGGTGGAGGCGGTGGAGGTGGTAAGTCAAGAATTTTTAAAAGATTGTTCCTTTGCATGCTGCATGCCAAAGTGTGACGACGAACGAAAGAGAGAATGAGGTAATGACTGGTATCGTGACTTTATCATCGTGAAACCATAAGGCGGAGGAGGATGGGGTAGCGGCGGCGGCTCCGGAGGAGGGAAAGGAGGAGGAGGAGGGGGTGGGAAATTTAATTTCGGAAAAATTAAAATGTTGTTGGGAAAACTGAAAGGAGGTGGAGGAGGTAAAGGTGGTGGAGGTGGAGGAGGAGGGTGGGGAATGAGTAGCGGGGGCGGGGGCTACGAATCTAGTTCTGGGGGTTATGGGGGAGGCGGCGGGGGATCATCTTATGGTCCCCCGGCTGAAATGCAGAAAGGCTCGTCAGGAATCATTGTGATCACACCAGTACAATCAGGTACTTACGAATGAGACTAGACGACTCTGTAGAACTCTGACCTGTCAAATCTATGGGAAAACATTTATTACTTTTCACTGTTTCGTTATTTAATATTAACATAAATTATTTATTTATTTTAATAGCGGTAGACATTGTCTTGTGGCAAGGCCCACTGACAGACTTATAATTTTCAAAACGCATAACACTGAAACTTTTTTCACAGCTCCACTCGTGATGTTTTTGTAAATATATTTCCAACCTAGCAAAAATCGATTTAGTTAAGATAGATGTTTCATTAAACCAACTTGATTTTTTGAAATAGGAGGAGGAGGCTACAGTGGAGGGTCGTCGGGAGGTTATAGTGGTTCATCCGGGGGATATAGCGGCGGCGGAAGTGGGGGTGGTTCATCTGGGGGATATAGCGCCGGAGGTGGTTCGTCTGGTGGGTACAGTGCAGGAGGTGGTGGCGGATCTGGTGGTTATAGTGGGTCGAGTGGAGGCTTTTCCGGGGGTCAGGGAGGTGGTGCATCTGGATATTCTTCAGGTGGATCCAGCGGAGGTTACTCCAGTCCAGGTCAGTCAAGAGTAGTAGTACCCTGAATCCACTGTATCAACAAATGAATTAAATCTAACTTATCAGTGAATGTTTGGTAGGTTTAGATTCTGGACGTGTTTAGTAATAACATAAGACAGATTCCGATTTCGATTGAAGACCAAGTTTTATTTTTATGACTCCTTTTGGGGCATTTTGATGAAATGATTTGAGCGAATCAAGGTCAAGCTTAACTTGTGTGAGTGAATAAGCATGTATTGTATATTAATTGATCTACAAATATTTCAGTTTTCAATTGAAATCTGAATCTGTCAACTGATTAGATAGTTACATAAGTAGTTTTAATCTTAGTCTTGTACATAAAGTATTTTTTGCTAATATTGACGATTGATTGTTCCCTTTTGTGGTTTTCCGACATGCGACATGAAGGATATGTATATAGTGTGCCGAGATATCCCCTTGGTTACAATTATGGATATATGAGTCCCTCCTCTTCTCCCTACAGTGTCAGAGCGCTGCGACTGCGGCTCTACTACCCAACCACAAATAACTATAACCCCGCATTAAGTATAATCATTTTGTTCTCATTAAATACTAAAATTGTGCACTTGCACATCGCAATAATGCTCTGCTCTGCACCGCTTTCCACGAATGTATGTATTTATGACATGATGTGCAGGCAATTCAATTTGCAAAAATCTGTTTCTGAAATTTTCCTAAAATGTACAATATTCGAAAGAGCTTTTAATTAACGTGGTTTGCACCGGTTCTGGGTCTCAAAAATCTTCAATCTTCCTTTTTTAATATTTCAAAGCTTCTGACCAACCTCTTGTAGCTTTAGCTTTAGCACCGTACACTCTTCTCAGATTTGAATAAAAAGTTTAAAATCAAAAACGAATGTTTTGAAAGGTGGATCTGGTGGCTCATATGTCGCACCACTCCCTCCATCTCAAAGCTACGGAGCACCTGCTCCATCGCAAAGTTATGGAGCTGCACCAGCGCCAGCCCCGGCGCCCCAAGCTGGATACGGAGCGCCAGCCCCAGCGCCCCAAGCTGGATACGGAGCGCCAGCCCCAGCGCCCCAGACTGGATACGGAGCGCCACCACCACCACCATCCAGCCAATATGGTAAAGACAACATGAAGACATGTGTAGGTTCTCCAGCACCTTCAGCCCCACCAAGTGGATATTCTCCACCTGCTCCTCAGACCTCTTACGGATCGCCACCAAGTCCCCCTTCTCAGCAATATGGCTCCCCAAGTCAACCCAGTCAAAGTTATGGATCTCCTCCCTCCGGAGGCAGTCCACCAAGCCAAAGCTATGGATCTCCTCCTCCCTCTGGAGGTGGGTTTGGGGCCCCTAGTCCTCCAAGTCAAAGTTATGGTTCGCCGCCATCGGGTGGTGGTTTTGGAGGATCACCCTCATATGGTGCACCTGCAGCGCCTCAGCCAGCTCCTCAAGCAGGATACGGGGCTCCGTCTCAAGGTGCCCCACCCCCACCACCATCAAGTCAATATGGTAATCTCAATACAGATACTATTGCGACATTGAATACATCAATAAATCTTTATAATTATTTGAATGTTATTGTTAGGTGCTCCATCAACTCAATATGCGGCACCTTCTTCGCAGCCATCGAGCCAATATGGAGCACCGTCTCCAAGTTACTCACCACCTGCTCCTCAAAGTTCCTACGGAGCACCACCCAGTCCACCATCTCAACAATATGGTTCTCCAAGCAGCGGTGGAGGAGGTGGATCACAGCAATACGGAGCTCCTAGTCAACCAACTCCAAGCAGTAGTTATGGCTCCCCTGCACCTACCGGAGGAGGTAATGTCACAAAAAATCATAAATTGCACAAGTTCTCATGACTAACTGATATTATCATGAAAACTGAAACTTTCACAACGAAATCAATAATGACGAACGAAAATTCTCAACTGCGATTAAATGTATAGCGTCCCCACCCGCGACGAGTCCGAAGAAACCGAAGCCTAAATCAGAGAAAGGTTAAAAATAAAATCTGCATGATCCCTTAAAATTACCTAGTGAATAGAAATTAAAGTTTGCACGAGTACTTGCAACTTGCACCGACAAGCCAGCCAATAGCTACTTAAAAATTTAGAATTGCACGCTCCTGATACATGACATGATAGAAATGTTGGAATGTATGACACCAACAATTACGTCCTATCTTAATACATTTACTAACGCCTAAAAGCCTCATTTTAATCTTTTTAATCGTGCTGTGATATTGAAACAATTTCTAACGTTTTGTAGGATTTGGAGGATCTGGAGGTGGATTCGGTTCAAGTAAGTTGATAAAATTTATTTCGTATAGACATACCAGACCATGAAAATGAATCCTTGTCCTTATGAACTACCATAAATAGCAGGTGGAGGTTCTCAACAATACGGAGCGCCACAAGCACCTGCCCCTCAGAGTTCTTACGGTGCCCCAACTGGATTTGGAGGTGGCCAGCAGCAGTTCAGTTCCCCAAGTGCGCCAAGCTCGTCATATGGCTCTCCACAGCCCCAGCAGCCATCCTCTGGATATGGAGCTCCATCGAGACAGCCTTCGCAAAGTTACGGTTCTCCTCAGCCTCAACAGCCAACCTCCAGCTACGGATCTCCCCAACCCCAACAACCCTCATCAGGATACGGATCCCCTCAACCCCAGCAGCCTTCATCGGGTTACGGCTCCCCTCAACCCCAACAACCTTCATCAGGTTACGGTTCCCCACAACCCCAGCAACCATCATCTGGCTATGGTGCCCCTGCTCAAAGACAACCACAGTCAAGTTACGGAGCCCCCTCAAGCGGTAAGAAAATCTTAAAAGGTCCAAAGGTCGTGGCTTTGCTAATGGCATGAATAGATAGAGTTGCATGACAATTAAAAAGGGAAACATTTCCTCCCTTTAGGTGGTGGTCAGACGAAAGCTTTTGTTTCGATATTCGTACCTGGTATTTTATATCGCAATAAGAGAAGCAAAAAGTTATTTATGCAAATGCAGCTTGAAATAAAAATCTGATGGATTTTTT
>JAHZNI010003403.1:0-12108 GCA_027744415.1 Seira ritae | reverse complement strand
TTGCATCGATTCTTAACTTACAATAAAACTGATGATGATTAAAAAATATTATTTCCATATCTATGTACTCACTTTGACCTTCTCGCCGTTGATATCAACAGTCTTAATCATAAAATCGACACCAATTGTAGCACCTTGACCAGGTGGGAATAGACCCTGGAGGACAAAATAATATTCACTTTTTCCACTGAATTCCTAAATTTTCCTTTCTAGAGCAATATAATGTTTTTAAGTACCTGAGTGAATCTCCGAACAAGACACGTTTTCCCAACACCTGCATTCCCAACTAATACAACTTTAAAGAGAAACCTGTAGTCTTCCATCCTGCTTTCCTATGTGAGCTGCGCGATCTGCCTGTAGTTCCACTTAACAACAATCCCGAGAAAAAACCGGCTCATTCGCTTCAGCCTCCCAAGATATATATATTCCTTAATTTGATATTACGACTCCCTCCGTCCTTTTTCGACTTTCTCTTTCCTACTTACTTTCTCCTTAGGAGCTCTCCAAAATACTTTTTTTCTTTTTAGACAGTCCAGTCGTGATCACAAGGACACTGTACTAGTACTGCTGCACTGCCACTTACACTCCTCTATATTATTCTTAGCACATGCCAATAATACTTTACACTCGCAAATATTTTCACAACAGTTTCAATTTTCAAATTTCATCAGTCGCAAGTTTATTATCTTTGGTTGGTTTGCTTCCTCACATCGTCTTGATCAAATATCTGGAAGGAGATAGAAAATTCGTTGTCAAGCAATCGATAGAAAAATAATAATTCATAAAAAAGTCCTCGAGAAAAAAATTTTTTTATTACCATCATCGATTCTGAAACTATGACGGTGATCGAAAAAAGGGAATAAAAATTATTACGACGTAAAGGGAACAGGGAGGACCAGACGAGGGATGATGTATAAATATCTTGCGATCCTTCAGAATCCTGTGATATGTATCTATCTACTCTGTTTGAAGATGATATAGCAGGTAGTAATTTTTCACTGTACACACACATCCACAACGACGAAGGCGGTAGGTAACTGTCCACTGCTTTTGCTGCTGCTGCTGCATTGCATACAAACAAGTAATGTTCTTATGTTATGGTCGATATTTTAAATTTACGACTCCTCTTTCATCTCTGACGACGTGCTCCCTCCATTCCTAGAAGCAAAGAAAGTAAATATCATTCATTTTATTTTCTTGAATTCCTCTCCACTCCAATCATAATAATTCTCTCGTCTCAATTACTTACCACTTTCACTTCCGCTCACTTTCTCCTCCTGCAAAAATGCCATAAATTTTCATTTAGGAGACAATGAATTCAGATTCTCCGAGATTCCTTTGGAAATCCATTCAAATCCAATTTGCAATCCTCCAGAGCGAGCAGGTAAGTATAATAATATTGGAGTTGTCCTCTCATAAAATACTCCACAGCATCCAACCGCTTTTTCCTGTCTTCAGTTTTCCGGAAGGATTAGTGAAATTCGTAAATCAGGTTGAGTCTTTGACTTGTACATATGTACCCTGTGAAGAAAAAAGTGAAAGCACGTGATAAAAAATTCATTAGTACCAGAAGAAAAAAAATACTTTTTTCCTCTAAAAAATACTTGAGCTAGCTTAGAGCTGAGGAGGTGGAGGGAAAATGTCTTGAAAAATGTGGCGGTATTTATGCACACATAAATATACATCTGTCCAAATGAAAGTTGTTCCTTGTCTTATGTTCACCTTCGCATTTTAGGAGAATATGTTTACCTTTGCTTGTTTGTGTGCGTCCGTCCATGTGAATTATAAATGCGCAATGCTCACATATGGCTCATGACTCCCTTCCTATATGTATATATATTTTTTTACAACTTTCACCTACGACGACTAATAATGTGTATAGTAGGCAGGAGGCACAAACAGGTAAACAACCCGATTCACAATCTAAAACCGGATTCACTCTCCTCTTCCTGCTTCTGTGCTGCCACTGCTGCTGCCGATCAACTGGAATGGAATACGTGACAGGGGAAAACCGGGCTTGTTAAGAGAGCAAACGTAAATGTACATAATCCACAAATAAATTAAAGAATAAAGAGGAGAGCAAGAGCAAGGATGAGAAGAGGTACTTACTTAAGTACTTTCTCCAGTGAGCAAAAAAGCAAGCAGGAAGAAAACGTTTTTCTTCTCTTTCTCTTCACTATATTTTCTTGGTGGTGGTCAAGAGAGGAGAATGACGATGATAAAAGTATCACAAGAAGAACTCTCCCCGCTCCATCATCATGAGAGGAGGGTATGACTAACTATGGACTGGAGAAAAAAAATATTCGCTGGAGGAGGATGGAGATGGAAAATACTAGGTAATAATGCAATGCTGGGATCTCTGGCTCAGGATTCGGAGTGCGACTACCAAGACTACTTTCCCTTAAGTGCGGAGCTCGAGCCATTTCACATTGGCTATAAAAAGGAAAAAAAGTTAGCGAGAGAGAAAGAGAGAGAGAGAGAGCAGAGAAATGGATGGATGTGATGACTTGACTCGTATAACGTTTCTACTGGTCTGGTTTCGTCTGCTGGAAAGAGGATGATGATGATGATGATAATGCCTGATAGTATGTATGTATGTATTTATATGCATATAATGCAAAGATAGTAGAATATACGCTCTCGGCTCCCTCGCTTTTTTATTCAAGCGAAGATCTATATCAAAATGTATACCGTCTTCAAGAGAATCGGAATTGATTGTAGTGCATTCGCTTCACTTTGCTACTTATAAAGTAAGAATAGCAATAATGCACACAGCTCAAGCCTCATGACTCATGACATGACTCAACCAGTGTTGAGAAAAAGGCGCTTTTTTCGAAACATTTTTTGCTTTTTATGTTGTTTTAAAGCGCTGTTTTGCTTTTTTCTTGCCTTTTTGCTTAATCAATTTTTAACATGGACAGCCTATGAGCAATCCTTTCCATGTATAAATATTATATATGGAAAGGTATGCCATTAGGAATACATAGAAAGACCCAATCCAGCAAAAAAGCAATCCAGCAGTGAGCAAAAAAAGCGCTTATTTGCTGTGATGAAAAAAGCATGCCGTCCAACACTGGACACAACCCGAGACTCGGTTTGGTTTTCAAAACCGTTAAGCTCACGAGTAACTCGGTTACATTTGACTGCATCTAGCATAGTAAGTTGACGCTTAGTGAACGATTGACGAGAATGCGCGGGAAATTCAAATTTTTGAAATTTGACATGTAAATGCAAAGTCGGCAGGAGCAAACTCGCTAAAAATCACCTGTACTTGCGGGGGCGTCATGAAGCTGTACTTGTAATCGTACTCGTGCACACAGTATTTGTAAACAGACGGATGGGCATATTAAAACAAAAACCAATTCTGATTCCAGACCTTCTTACTTTTATACAGAGGAAGTGTGTGGGCAGTATCAGTGCATATATATATGATATGAACGGAAGAGAAAGCGAAAATGGTTTGTTGTTAAAAACTGGATCTGTTTTTCTTTTCTTCTGGTGTCTACCGTTTTATTCTATGTGGCCATTCAATGGAATATCGCAATAGCAATGCCAATTCCCTATATCCAAGCTCGGCTTTTCAAGAGAAAGTGATAGTGGAGAGCCATTTTCTCCAGTGCATGTCTGCTACTGACTTTAGCATTTCCTCTTTTCTGGCGGAAGCGAAGCTCATTCATCGACTTCACTTGCTTTCTCTTCCGCCAGCCGCACACACAAACACAAAAATATGATATTTTCAGAGTCAGAGTCAACCGAATTAGAAAATAGGAGGAAGAAGAAGGTGGAATTAAATGGGGTTATGAGGAGATGAGAAACGTGAAAGGAATATGGAATTGAGCTGCTGGCTGTGTGTACTTACGAGCAAATAGAATAAAAAAAATATTATGGAGTGAGAGCACAGAGAAGCTGTTCTCTTCTACATAGTTCTAGTGCATCATAATAACAAGGAGAAAATTTTTTTCTGTTTTACTCGATCTGGATATGATATGATATGGATAATGCACCAGAGAAGTAGAAAAAAACTGCCGACAAACACAAAGTAGACTTTATTTACGATGGAGGGAAGATGCCTGTCTTTTAATAAGGAACATTCACAGGAATTTTTTAAGATGCTCTCCAACGAAGACAAGGTGCTTTCAACGTGAATGGCTTTTGTCAAAAAAAAATATATATTTTACCGGGCTCTTGTTTGACACTCCAGGCTTTTCCACGCCAGGCAATACCATCGCATTTTTGGAATCCTTAAGCCAATTTAGAATTCTCTGGAAGTCTGAGTTCCTTCCTTCTTTTCTTGATAGAAAAAGAGCTCGTTTGATAGAGTTTTGTGCTGCTGCCGCCGAAATGGTCGCTCAACCGAACTAATGAAATTTGTTTGTAATACAAAAAGAGATGTGGAATACGTAATGTATTTTCATTTTCATAAATTTTCATCGAAGAGAAAGTTTGCTTGTAAAGCAATTATAATTTAAAATGAAGTGGAGTGGAGTGAAGAATACCTCCAAGGAGAATGGATGGATGTGGGGTACACATCTGCTGCAGCTGCAGCTCTCGTGTACTTTAGCCATGGCTAAGCCAAGCCAGGACCAGACCAGGTCCAGATCAGGTATACAAAATGCAAACTTTTGCTCTTGCTCTCCCGTTTCTCGAGGGATTATCGAAAAGAAAATCTGGAGACCCTTCTCCCTTCCCTTCCTGAAATCTTTATTTGGGGAAAAGGAGGATTGAAAAAAAGTGGAGGGGAAAAGGAATGTAATGTAATGTAATGCGATGATGTGAAGAGAGAAAAATATTATGTGTTCTAAACTTTTTTTCCATGAATTTATCGACCCGACCCACAACCGGAACCAGAAGAAGGCCAAGACGCAGACGGCTTGTCATTCCAATACCCAGAGCTCATTAGAAACTTTTTCCTCTGGTACTAATGTATCACATCCGAGATTGAGATTGCGATCGTGATGTGATGAGATGACCAAACTTACTTTCCTGACACTCGAATGAAAACGACACGAACAAAATTATGCTCTTTTCCAAGAATAGAAATTGCTCTCGTTATTTTTAGAGGATGTGTGCGCCCGCCGAGCTCAAAAGATCGCATCACATCAACGGATCCAGTCAGAATTAATTGGAATCGAAATTCTTTGAATTAAAATTATGCCATTTAATTATCTTGCATGCTATATTATATTAGTGGTGATATTTGTAATGGCGAAGCATGAACGAATTCAAGAATTCTTGCTAAATAATACGAAATTTTCTGACTCTTGTCTTGCCTCCTAAAAATTTAGTTCTTGGAATGAGAATGAAATTGGAAACAAATATGTAGAGACTACTAGACTCCACCTAATATAAATTCGCATAGACCCAGACTAAAGCACTCCACTCACTCAGTCGCACACGGGAAGTCTTTTTTTGCACGCGATGAGAATTGCGATTTCACATTCCTTCATATCTATTTCCACTTTTCTCTCTTTTCCTCCTCAGCCTGATCTGCTCTTCCACTTCCACTGCATTCCGTGTTTTCCCTGCATTATCACCGGAAGGAAGAGACTGTATGGCGACTACGACTGCGACTGCAAGTTTTTTTCCTAATTTTCTATTCATGTATAAATACTTATGGCATGACTATACTATTACCGTGTGCCGTGAGCAAATTACCAAATCAACTTTTTCTCCTGAGAATCGAATCTAAATTTAAGCCCATGAAATACAAACAACAAATACAAATCGCCGCATGCAACCGAAATTTAAAAAAAAAGTCATTTTCTCCCAGAATCAAATTCATAAGAAAATTATGGCGTATATTTTACCTTAATAAAAAATGTCGTTTGTCCTTCTTCCTTAATAAAAACCAGTAAGTATGGTAATTAATGATGATGTCCAGTTTCAAGATTCAAGTTATTTCACTAGAAACAGTTTCACTTCACATATTTCACATGTGAAGGTTTTTCCCTGAAAGTTGAAAAAATTAGTTCCTCATGAACTCTGACACAGCTGACTGCTAAACAATTAGATTCTTCTGTCCTATGTACCCTGTATGCTCATCTAATCCAATCCAGCCAACAATACGGAAAAAAGACAGGATGGTGAGGCAGGATTAGGATCAAGAGGATTCAGATTCAGGATCACCATCACTACCACAAGAAGAAGTAGTAAAAAACGGTGTTATGTTGGTTACTGCTTGCTGTTGTTGCTGATGATAATAATAATGATGATGCTGTATGTATTTTCAGGAGAGGCAGAGGACAGGGACAGACCATTTCATTGCATTGCTTGCTTATTGTTTAGTACTCAAGTATCTTCATGATGATAATGATGATGATATGAATGAAATGTTCTGACCAGAAGAGAAGAGAAAGACCATGATGATAATAATAATGATGAAGTGATGATTCATAATAAGGTAAAAAAAGAATAGAATACTTCCCCTTGCAAAAAAAATCCCTATTGCTGCTGCTGCTTTTTATTGGTTGGCTTGGCTCTCAAAAAGTTTCGAAGTAAGTGCATAGAATGTAGTGGCCAGCAAAGCAGAGTCGGATGGGTGGACGGACGGAGTCTATGCATTTGCAGTCAAGTGAAGTGATCCTATTTACTACGAAACTATACAATGCAATGCAATGATATGATATGATGATCGTAGTAAAATAATATTATCATGATGAGGATGCGGATGAGGAGAATGAAAATGAAACATCATGATCATGAACCTGCACAAAGCTTATGAGTTCTTTTCACAGAGAGTGCAAAATTACATAGAATTCCCCTGAATCTGCAAAATAATATTATGTGCAGATCCGTAGCCTTTTCAAATTGGACAAGGAATGCGTTATAGAGTCAAGACGAATTTTTGATATGTGGTGTTTGAATTGCTCATTTCATTTTTGGAGTTGAGACCAGAGTCGATTTTCATTATTGAATGTTGAAGTCAATCCCCAATCTTCTTTTTCCTCCTTTTATGTACTTTTTTCCTAACAAAAAGCACTGTTAGTGTTACTGTTTTTCACAAAGTATTTCACAAAATCTAAAGGAGAATGAAGAAATCGTATGATGTTCAATTCGATTATGAAGAAATCTTAGGATCGTATGATTTTTGGCTATGGCAGAGATGCAATTATGTCCCAATTATGAATTTTATTTCAATCTACGAATTCTGATTTGTTATATTATTTTTTATTTTATTTTACTGTAAGGAGTACCGTTCGTGTTAAGAGTTCGAAAACAGACATTTTATTATGACTGACCTTTTAAAACACGTAAATAAAGTTTATTTGATTTGATTTGAAGAAAGAAGGAGACAACTGAAGTAGTTACCTTGTGAATATTGCATTGTTGCTTTTATAGTAGCATAACATGACAATGCTTTCATATACCTACGTGCTTTAAGCTATCGTAAGGGAAATGCATCGACGTGACTTTATTTCAGCATTTCAACAATGCTACATATTTTCAAACTTCAACCATATTATCAACACATGAGAATGCACGAGTGAATGTGAATGGCCTAAACCCTGCATAAGATGCAAAATCGGGAAGGCTACATAATACGGTTAAAGATTCAGATTGCTCTCTATCAGGATGGTTTTTTTCCTCCTCTGCAGAGATGTTTATCAACAATGAACCACATTCATTCTCCTCCTTCTATTCCATTTTTAAGCGTGTGTGCAAATACATTTTTCAGGATTTTTTAAAAAAATTCTCATTGTTTATTGTTGCTATTTCGAATTGATTAATACATACTTTACTTCACACACATTTCTCTAAACTCTGCATTTCATCTTTCATATCATGAAAGGAGTCGATCGTGACTAGACTCCTGAAAAATCGTCGGCAATTTTATCAATTTCAAATCATATATTGCAAATTTGGCAAGAGAGGCAGGTAAAACAATAAGTAGTACAGTACAAATCCAATTAAATCCTCATTTCCAAAAATCAAAATAGATTCCCTTCTGGCTTTCACAAGGAAATATATTGCCTACATGCCTATATATCGCAATTTAAAAACAGTCAAGTTGAAATTTAGTTTACTGCACTGCAAAAGAGTTGCAGAAAAAAAATTGGAGTATGTAGCTTGAATTCGAGCCTTTTATGACTTGTGTTGTGAGTTGCGTAAGCAAAATCATGCTTAATTTTTTTAACAAGTTCATGGGATATAATACAAAGGATGAAGTTGTCTGATTTAATTTTCATACTCATGTATATTCTTTCAAAACATTTTATTTGTTTAAATTACATGGTTATTGCTCACGCCCGACGTATTATGTTTCACAAAGTTATATAGACTTTACGTCGTAGTCCAAGGAAGAGAATGCAAATGCAGATTGCATTGCAGTTCAAATGCGGAAGACGCAGAGCTCATGCCTACAACGTGTGCAAAACATCATATGGACATTATGCAATTTTTGAAATGGTCAAGGAAGGAAACCCAAGTATTTTTTCTTATTGAAAGGAATTCTTTTCAGAATAAATTTGCAGCATGGAAAAAATGTACTGCTTGAGACATAAGTGAACATGAATTCAACTCAATTTTGCAGATTAATATGCATTCCTATCTATTTCCTACGGGAACACAGAATAAATGAAATGTTGGACTTGAATTAAGCAGTGCAACTGATAATTTTGCCTAGTCAGGATTTGCAAACCAACGTCATCCACGGGATTTAGGAAACCAATATGAAATATATAGCCAAGGAGGACACAACCAACCGACGTCCAGTTACGTAAAATAAAATAAAATGTAAACCAACTTACTTTATTGCTCATCTCATCTAGTCCGAAAAAAATGCTATGTTCTTATCATTTTCACAGATTATGATTCAACTACACCGTGTAATAAAAGCAGAGATAAGCATAAAAGCTAATGAGAATTTAACGACAATGCTAAAATGACTCATGCCATGACTATGACTGGACAATGTCCTCTCAAAAAAGATGTAGGATAATGTTGTAAAATGATATCAACATGTACACGTGTTAAGTTCATGAGCATAAGAGAAAGCAAAGAAATAATTTTTATTTCGTCATATTTTTTTATCATTATTATCATTTATCATGAGAAACATCGGATTTATAATATAATTTTTTTTAAACTATTCACGCCATTAAAGCATTCTTAAAATGAACAAAAAAAATGGGATTGAAAATCCAACAGTAGCATTTCCCCTAAAAAACGGGTTCAATTAAATTTTTAGTAGTAATTAGTAATTAAGTATTTAATGATAATGGTGCTAAAAGTTAAATTAGCCTAATACTAATATGAGAAGATTTTGTTCGTAATAGACTAAAATTTTGAAAATTACATGGTTCTTGGAACTAATGATGCATAAAACTCAAATAACAAAAAAATGTAGTTTAGAGAAATCATTGATCGACTTTCTAAACAACTAAAATGTAAAAATTAGTTTTTAAACATAGTTTCATCTATAATTTTAAAGCTTTAAGAACAAACTAAAATTATTAAAAAGAAATTGCTTAACCTTGAAAACAAATACAAGAATGCATTTGTTAGAAAAAAATATGCTTCTTGCATTTACCTAAACTTTATCAGATCGAGGCAGACGCTCGAGAAACTCAGCGAAGACCGAAGGGTGGATCTTAGGGTGCATGGCAAGCATATCAAGGAAATCCCATTCTGCGAAGCCGCACTTGGCCACCACTCCCTCCACGACCTTGGGCCTGGAAGTCGGGGATTTGGCTTTTAGCATTTCAGAACGTAAGCTCAACTTGGAAGACCCACTTCCCCACATCATACAGACCTCCAGCAAGATGCGAATTCCGACGAAGAGGGCGGTCAGAAGAAGACACCAACAAATTACCGTGTAGAGTTTTTGGTGCATCGGGTTATTGGGAAGGACGCAGAGGAGATGAATGAAGTTAACAGACAATGGACAAACTGCCCTTGATGGAAAGACCGAATCCATCTCTATCTTCTCCAACTCGTTATTCTTGAAAGGGATGCCATTCCTCAAGAAGGTCTGGTATTGACCATCTATTATGTAAATTGAGGAGGGATCATGAATACGAGTTTTATATACCGATTACCAATCTGTAAATACTCAACTCGACTGGACCATTGGACTTACCAAGAAGATAGTTGGTAATAAAGATCAGCATGAGGACGATGAAGAACTGAAGGATTTTGCACATCAAAGCAAGCACAGCCTGGCCAATGATGCTGCTCCTAAAAGGGGAGGAGGACAAAGAGGAAAATTTTAAAAAAAATTGTTTCCAATTGAGACTTGAGAACTTTTGCAATTTTCCTCTTTTCAAGAGAAGTGGCTTTTGGCTTACCTTGTTTGGACAAAAAGGTCAGCAATAAGCATGATTCTGGCTCCGCGAGCGTAGTCTTTGCTGTCGTTGAAGATGTCGATTTCACTGAGTTTCTCAGCAATCTGCTTTTCCCTTCCATCTTTACTACTAATCATGCGCCAAAGGAAGATTGGAATGCAGAGACAAATGCCTTGGACGATGAGAGCAAAACTCACCCATTGGTAGTGTAGGTGTTTGGTATGGACATCAAATTCAGAGCCTTTAAAATAAAAATAATTTTTGCATTCAAACCCAACACGTTCGAGAAATGCGCTTGTTATTGTCCCTGAGTGAGTGAAATCTGAGAACATGGATAAAGCAAGAATTTTGGAATGATGAGCTTGTTTTGGAAACTATTTATCCTTCCAAGGTTAAATCAAAACCATTATTTACTCCGTTAGCGCCACGCAAACCAAAAAACTTAAATATAGGAACAAATGGTACGTTAAGATGTGATTTCAATTCAACCACTAATTCAACGTTTTGCACACACCTAAGTGCACAAGTCAGCTAATAACAATTCGTTTGCCAAAAGGCATTTGAAAATTCAGCGTCCAAAATGAATTACATAAATGTAAATGTAGCAATAGCAATGCATATTATTTTACATGCTAATATTTTTTTATATTATGATAGAGAGGATAGAGATTAGAGATATAATTTCTGTATAAACCATATCTTATTATATTATGACATGCCATTCACCCGACTCGCATTTAATGTCTTGATAGTTTTAAATCATTGAGAAGGATGAGGAGGTGCATATGTATATGTATTTTGCGATTGAAAGCAATAGTGAATTTCTTGCTGACAAAAAGCGGAAATAATGCATGGAAATGAAGCAAATGGAAATAATAATGGATTTTAAAATGGCTGTTGAGTAAAAGCAGCAGAAAAAAAAGAGGAGAAAGTTGCATGCAAAGAATGATTTCTTAATTAGTAAGCTAGAATAATTATAAATAGCATTGATGAGCTAATCTATGAATTTTAAGTTAAAAAAAGAATAACCTACCGGAAGTAAGAAGATGGAATTCACCATTGATGACGCACTGACTCTCCAAAGACACCTGAGCGTGTTCCATTCTGTCCGGAACGACACAGTCGATGGGTGGGAGGTGATTGTAACCCATCGATAACAGCAGCCCTGCGCCCAGTATTGTCGCGATGGTGAATCGATTCATAATAACGTTGAAAGCCATTGTTCCAGGAATTTATTGCCTATCCTTAAATCACTTTATTTTTGTTTCAATGGTACAAATTTAATTTTTTGCGAGAAAAAATTTGAATCAGCAACTTTACTATCGGAATGCAGTCTTAATGTAAAGCAACTTTCGCTCGTGGACCCAAACCTATTACCATCAAGGTTCTGGAAGAACTGAAGAAGAGGCAGGCAAGGGAGATCAAAATCAAGATGGAGGAGGAAGCGTCTTTTTCTTACAAGCTACATAATAATATGTATGCATGTACTTACTAACTTTCCTTCTTACGTTTGAGAATGCAAAATGTCGCAAAAATAATTCCTATTATAGTGTGAATTCGTAATAGGTCATATTATGCAGTTGGTAGTTAGTTAGGAATAGGATATAATGTAAACTTAGGCATTTTATACTTTCTTGGGTAAAACTAGGTATATGTATGTGCAAAAATACTATCCTACTCAACTCCAGCAATTGTCGATTGAAAACGTTTTGTTGGAAGTGGAAAAATGAAATGAAGAACAATATTTCTTTCAACGAAGTGAGTTGCTATGCAAGCACAACCAAGAAAAGAAACAAGATAATGACGACGATGCACAAAGTTCGTC
>JAHZNI010003402.1:0-11038 GCA_027744415.1 Seira ritae | reverse complement strand
AGTGTTTTATTTATATCTCCTAGCAGAGCGGAATAAAGCTAGCGGGATATGTTTTTGCAATGGCATTTGTATGTTTCCAAGACTATTATAAAGCATTAAATTTGCAGGTACTTTGCACAGAAGAGGTAAAAAGTGCATTAAATTAAAAGTATTATATCTACCGTCTACCGAATGCGATAAAATATTGGGATGAGGTTTTTTGGTACTATGTTGACTAGGCAACAACCACATTAACCCAGCTACTTGATTTACACAGCTTATCAGCTTTATTTCAGACGCTACGCTGCTACATGTTGTTTGAATTGGCAGGGACGGGAGCGCCGTGTTGATGGTTGAGATGTTGTGTTGTCTGCAAGTCTTGCAATCTGCAATTCTGAATTGGGCAAGCGCGAGCACAGCGCAGCGTATGCATAGTTCATTTTTTGTACATATAATAAGATGATGTAAAGCCTTTAGTGCTTGGGCCCTGTGCATAGCTCAGCATATAGGGCACTTGAGAATAGCTTCGAAAAACATTTTCTTGAGTTAGTTACCTCGCAGTCGTTCCTCGGAAAGGATCTCGCGGAATCCTAGCCGATATAATATATATTATACAGTATTTATTATTATTGTTCTTTGTTCCTCCAACATAATTTTTATCATCTTCCCGTGCATCTTCTGTCTCGTCATGCAGTGATATAGTTCTTTTCGAGTGGTTTTTGGGACACAAATTTTTAAATTTGTATCCGTAACCCGTATTAAACATCGAAATTGCATTTACACAATAAATTAATAACTGTAATAGCAATCGAACCCCAGAGGAGCATATATTATCAGTATCAAAAACGTTTTTGCAGTGGAATTAATAACCCATATTCATGGTATGGCAGAGTAATGGAACTGCTGTAAAAGTAATTTGTAAAGAAATCTTAATCTCCCGCAATTTTTATTAGTCTCTCTCTTTGAGTGAGGTAGTCATATAGTTTACACAGAGGAAGGAAACGAGAAAAGGAGTTCCTTGAAGCGAAAAGCCTTTTTGAGTTTTATCGTTCAAGGAAGAAGAGTCAGAAAGAGAGAAATCCGTATTTCTTTAGTTATTATCAATGCGTTTTAATTCGAACACCGTATTGTACAACTTAACTTTAAAAAAGGTGATTGATTGGCTTATGATGACTAACTCCTGACTCTGACTTCTCATGAAATGAAATGCTTTTGATATCCTGCAGTTCATGTCGGGACTTCGTGATGCGAAGATTGAAAAAAGTGAACTAATGTTTTTTTGCCAGTGACGAATAATAACAAAATATATTTAAATTCTTGGAATAGAAGAAGTGGTTTTGTGAATTCAGTGAAATTAAGTGTGTCTCTGCAAACAAACAAAAATGTCAGCATCTGAAAGAGCTGTGATTTATGTGGAGTCCGCAGGCGCTGACTTATCCAGCCTCGCTGTTGCAGCTTCAACATCCAAAAAGTCCCAAGGTCGTCACCAAAGTTCCAGCTCGAGTAGAAACGAGCACTCGAAATCCACTGCAACTGCTGTTGTAACAGCCGCTGGGAAAGGATGTGGGAGCAACTACGTCATCAAAATCCAAATCGGGGAGGAAAATATGTTCAATCCTGTGAGGATCGACGTATCCACAGGGAAGGGCCCAAGGACACTCCGGCAAAGCAAGAATATTCCAGTGGAGGATGATTCTACCCTGTGCAGCAGTAGCGGACAATCCTCTCCCAGGTCTGATATGACACCCCCTCCGAGAATCAATTCTGGGGCTATTCGATTCGGGAGTGAGACGAGCGAGAGCGATACAGAGTCCGACATCTCCTCCGAGTTCAGACCCGTCCCATGTCCAGCGGCGCAATTCGCTTTACGTGAAATTTGTGAGGCAGGAACACCCTCCCCTCCGCTCCCCAGCACCAACAGGAATAAAAGCACAAACTCTGGTAAAAGTGTATCTTCCGGATTAAAATCTGCCCAGTTTCAGTTAAATAGCAGTAGTAGTAGTAGTAATGGGAGCAAGCGTGGGAATTCAAATACGAACAACAACAATAACACCATAGATTTCATTTCACTGGCAGGCGTCCACGGCGCTCCGCAAAGTAGGCGGGGGGAGACAAGCTCTGGATTCAAAAGCAATTCCCTCATGTCGACAGAATCAATAAAGGCGAAAGCAGAGTTGGAGGCTGAGATCCTTAAACGCGGAAAGCTCCTCGCGGCGGGCACCCCCTTCTCCGTAGGCAATTCTCCCAAGAAGGCTAGTGCATCGAGGAGCAAGGCATTGGTCAGCATTACGGAAAACGTGATCCAAACAGGACCTGGCATTGGCTCTGGTGCTGCAATAAAAATTGGGGAAAAGTCCCTCCTCAAGAAAGATTCGAGTATTTTGACAGAGCCTAACGGTTTCCATTTAAATGAAATATATGAGTGCAATACTAAAGAGAATGTTGTCACTTCAGAGGGCACCACTGAGTCCCTCGGCAATTTCGCTGGATACAGAGACATCTTCTCCAGGAATACTGGAGCCAATCCGATTATGAGCGATAAGGGGACTATTCGAGGTGTCAAGAACAGAGTGAGGGATGGAATTGCCACATTCCTTCAATCATCCGACTCAAAGGTAAAAACAATAATTATTCTATTTTTTCTCCAAACAAAGCTATACATTGAGTTTAGGAAGATTAACTCGACTTATTTATGGATTTATTCACGCTCGACATCACAATGCATTATTGCTCCGTAATTGACTGCAAATTTGCAAGATTCTGTATCAACTCCTAGCTTTCCACACATTTTCATCACATCACTACCGTATCATCTGAGACCCAACAAAGAGTGAATTGCACTTTTTTGTAATTCAATTCAAGCATGCCATTATCATCTCAAAATTAGTGCATAAGTGAAACAGCAGCTTATAAATTTCGCAAACGAAGTGAAATGATACATTCAATGATGATTTCGATGTCTTTTGGGAATGAATCAGCAATCCTAAATAATCCTCGAGTCTCTAAGTTTCCCTTCATGTGCATATGTACCAAGTGCAGAATTATTCTTCTATCGTCCGTCCGTCGTACCGTTACTGTTGCTGCAATTTCATTTTTCAATTCAAGTTTCTAGGCTTTATCATTATCTTTATCATCCTTAAATGTGTTTCGACTGCAGAAGCGATGCAATATATGCAATTCTCAACGACTTCTCTTCCCTCAGCGGTCAGTTTATTTATGTGTAAATAACAAATAATAGCATGCACACTACATCCTAAAATTTGTTTCAAAAGAAAAGGTAAAACTAAAATGACATTTCAAAAATTTACTGCAGCAGTGTTCAGAGGAATCAGAATTGCTTTTTTATGTACATAGACGTGTGCTAATAGTATTCTTAAAAAAATAAAGATTCCGTCATGATTTAAAAAATGCCTCAGAAGTTCCATCGCATCGTTTCCAGTTAGGTTAGGTTGAGGTGAAAGTTGTGAAACCCCCCTACGCGTTGCCATGGAAACATTTAGAAAAGTTAATCTTATTGTAGTAGTTAACTTCAATTTTATTTTAGAAATGCTTTCCAATTTAGTTGAAGTCGTCCGTTTTAAGATTTACATATTATTATAAATATAACTCATTCATAAATATCCTCACCAAAGTTTACTTCTTATGTTATGTCTTACATGAGGTACAATCATTCCGATCGGGTGAAAGGACTCTGTTCACGAAATAAGAATCAATTCGGATCTTCTAAAACTTCAAGTACTACAAAATAGCATGTTTTTTATCGCTAGTACTACCACAACTAGTGGCACTTTTTCTTTAGTCATTTTTTTATCAAATTGCCGTTCTACATATTATGCATACTTAGTCGGCTATAAATAATATGTAAAATATGTCTTTGGATGAAATAAGTGCTTGTAATTTTGGAGCGATAGTGAAAATTGATTTGCTGAATAATTAAGCGCACAGAGAGTCCTCATCATTATAATATTATTTAATATCCACAATCCAAATGTAAATGGTTTAACACTACCAACTGCAGCTGCGAGCTACCACGAAATTCTGAAATAATAAAACCTTTCTTGCATTTTTACTCATCTGTTTCTTGAGGGATATCACTTTATCATTTCTGCCGCAGTTTGCGGTTTATAACTTTAAAAACTCATCCATACATAATCACAATTTCTTGTTTTAAATTATTTCTTTTCATAAAGGTTTTGTTTTTTTTTGCATGGGGTTTCCATATTGATATTGAAGTATGAAAGCTTAAAAAATTAATAGCAATGTGAATTGAATATGTAGCACGTTGAAGAAAAATTATTCAAAGAATTATATTAGTGAAATGAAAAGTATAAAACTTTTTAGCATCATTATATTATCATTTTCTTAATTTGCTCTCATTCAAGACAAATCGTTCTCATCAAAAAACCTCTGAAAATATATTACGTTAGTTTTCGTTTATAATGTACTTTGAACATGTACGGCTTTCCACATGTCCACATTCCGGCTCTTGGATTACCTGCGTTTGCGTTATGCAATAAGCAAAATTATTTTTGAAAGAATAAATTTTAATAAAGATATTCTGCATTCTGCAACTGATTCTGATTTCGTTGCATATTTATTTATTTATTTATGCTGCAAGACCAAGCTACAATCTTTTTAAAATCCGGTTGCCTTTTTATGTGTTTTTTTTTGGCAGCGAAGAAACGACCAAGCAATATTATATTATGATATGATACGCTGTAAAAATTGTAATGTCAATTTTGCAGCCAAAAAGTGTGTTTATGTGAGACTTAAGTATCTAGTATGCAGTGCTTTAAGCATTTAATTTTGCATTGTTCAATTACAACCGAAGAGTAAAGTTGCATTTTGCGTGGTCGGCGCGGCAAGTGCATTTGAACTTCAGCAGTGCATCAATGTAAATGCGAAGTAGCTGCTTATTTATTTAGACACAAGTGCACGTGGAATGTAGTACATCATGTCGGGATGCGTAACAAAATGAGCTAAATGTGAGTAAAGTAGCCAAAAACTTGTCAATTGTTATTATTGTTGTGATATGAACAATGGAAACTAAATATGTATTAGTATTTTCTTTCTTTTTTATGAATATATTAGCATTTTTTTGCAGAAATAAAAATAGAATTGGAGCTGTCTTAATATCGACTTCTCCTAGTGCTTCACTTTTGTGGCCACTAGAAAAATCTTGATAGATTAGTAAAGAGGATCACGTAAATCCAATGTCGTAACGTTCTTTAAGTTTGAAATCATCCATCGTTTCTTTTTTGGAATTTGAAATCTGAAGAATACCACTGCGCATTCTTCTTTTCAGTCTTTCAAAATGTGTTAAGGTCTCTGACAACGTCAAGATTAGGCAAAATTCAAAATGTTATAATAGCAATCAATTTACAATTATGAAGACATTTCAGATCTGAATTTTGTCGACTGGCAAACTGGAATCAAGGAATCTTTCGTTCAATTGTCAATCTCAGGAGAGCATTCGGCTTATTCGTGCTTGAGCTTGAGCCATATTCGAGTTATGAATTGAATTTGAAATGAATTTGTAAACTGCTTGGTTATGGGGAACCCGAAAGACGCATGACGTATCGGACATCTGTCTGTCACCAAAGGCTTTCACAATAGAAATGGAATATGATAAAAATAGGAAAATGGGACTTCATTTGACGGGACGGATGCAAGCGCATACCGTACATTACAAAACTAAAAGTCTCCCTCCCAAGCCCTTATTCCTCACTCACACTATCACTCGAGAATTTCGTTTACAAGCTTTATAGGGCCCTAAAAATCTAAAATATTGTGGTAAAAACCGTGCAGTGCAGCTCTGAACTCGTTAAAACATTTAGTGCACTAGCATACCTAGTTTCTAGTTAAAATTACTACACTCATTCATAGACTCATAGCAAGCCTACCATAACGCCACATTTCTGTTTTAGCATCAAGATGATGCTATTTACTTCGAAGAAAATTGCTAACATAACAGTAACTCAGATGGTCAACGAAAAAAACCCCTCGCATTATCCCAGTATAATAATAATGGTAGGCCACGCGAACGAATAATATGAATAATATTGTAGTGTTCTTCTGGTCTTTATGAAATTAAAAAAAAACTTTTCTGATGACGACGACGTACTGAAAGATGCATTGGCTAATGAGTATTTCATTTCGAAGGATTAAAATTCTTGCAGCTATTTCATTTAATTTTTAAGCATAATTAATCAGTTGCTAGGTCACAAATTTACAAATCTTCGAAGTTCCTGCATAAATCTCTCCCTCTCAGAGTTTAAGAAGCCCCATTATTGTCAGAGGTGAATCAGTAACTATAGGATAAAATAGACCATGTTTCGGTCGAGTGAAAAAACCACAAAAGAAGAAGTGAGGCTGAGAACTCTCGTTGTAAAAAAAAACAAAGAGAAGCTCTTAGGAAGTTAAAGGGAAAATTATCTTCTACAAATTTACTTTTTTATTCAATTATCATTTATTAGACTTTTTGCATCAGGAGCTTTTTTGTTAGATCGGTGACTGACTGCAGCTAAAAGGTGCAGCATAGAGAATGAAATAAAAATCTGCTGAATCACCATCACCACTACTGCCTGCGACCTGATTCATACCCCCTTTGCCTTGCCGTAAAAGTTAGTAGTATGTATTTCAATTTTTTCTACATTTTGTTTCTTGATCCCGAAAAGAATTCACACTCATTTCATTTGGGCTAGCATAAAGGAAAAAATCTGTGAAGAGAGAAATGTTTTCCTTTTGATTAAATAAATAATTATTGAACATTAACTCATAAAGTGATTGATTAGTTATGATAGTAGTCCGTTTTAAAACGTGTCGTTTTCCAATTAAGCAATTGAATTGACAAATAATGATTTTGATTTTTCTCA
This sequence comes from Seira ritae, assembly GCA_027744415.1. Classification (NCBI taxonomy): domain Eukaryota; kingdom Metazoa; phylum Arthropoda; class Collembola; order Entomobryomorpha; family Entomobryidae; genus Seira; species Seira ritae. Next base: position 4,184 of record JAHZNI010003402.1, on the reverse strand, counting down.
CTCATCGTTAGTCCTCCTCAGGTTCAATAGTAATAAATGTAATAATGCAACAGAGATTATTTATTTGTTTCTGAAGAAAACATCACCTTTGTCCTTATCTAAACTAAAAAAAGTACATACAAGCTCATTTCGAAAGTTCTTTGTTTCATTCTCATTCTCAGTTTGAAATTGCAAGACGAAGAAAAGGTGTTCTTGAAATCATCCCCTTTTTATCCGAATCACAATCATCATCATTGACATGTCTTTCTTTTTATCATGGACTATTTTGAAATATATAATATTATCCTGATTTGTGAGAACTTGAGGTTGAGGAGGATGCATGTAAAGCAATAATGCAACCTTCAAATAAGTCAAATGCAAAGCAATACATATGTCTACATGCCGCACCAGAGAGAGCAAGAGCACCTTCTTATTTTTTAAATATACTTTGTGCAAAACTCTATTTATCTGTCTATCTTGATGAAATTTCTTTAGAGCATTTGAAACAAAGTAGTCGTCCTCATCGTCAGATCTCTCTGTACTTCTGTTTCTTCTGTAGCAACCGCTGCCATAAATACTACCTACATAGGTCCCATCATTACAAGCACGCTATCCATTTTCTTTTGTAAATTGAATTGAACAGAAGAGAAAAAAGTGAGAGACTGCACTTTTTTTATTATTAGTGTGGATTCTTCTTCTTCTGTTGAATCGGGGTTTTGGTTTATTTATTTACGCACTGAATACTCCGATGCTCAGATTATATTATGATGATGCACAATTTATTATGTGCTTCAATTGACACCTACAACAACGCAATGCAATGTGCCGCTGCTTACATATTTTTTTGTTTAGTACATACAATATTAGTTTTCCCTCGTGTATTTTATTTCTGATATGTACCCTTTCATCTATTTTCCTTTTTTGAAGTGAAATCGTGAATTGTTAAATAGCAAGCAAGCACTTTCGCGGAAAACTTGACACACTCTCTTTTAAACTTTTTTGTCGACCTTGTATTTGTATGTTGTAGAGAAAATGTACTTACTACAAGAAGCGTGTAATTTTTTTGTATTATCATCATCTCTGCTTTCCAAAAATAAAAACCCTAGAAAAAACTTTCAATCCTGCGCCTTTAATATTCTTCTGGTGTCAACGAGGGTCTTGTGCGCGCCCTATTAAAATGCGTCTCACTCTTACCCTATTTTAGTTCGTGATCTTTTTAATTATTTATATTGGCTGAGGTTGAGAGGCTGTCAAACGCAAATGATAGTTACGCTTTGGCTTCTACATTGCTAGTTCTATTAATTACTATAGCGTCCCAGTCTTGTTCATCTGCCTGCTTCTGCTGTTAATTTAATTAGCCAAATGAAACTCATAAAAACTTTTGGGGCTCAAATTATAAGGTGAATTGAACTCTTGAACATTCAGAATTCCAAAATATTTTTTTAAATATCTTTAATGATCTTGGAAAAGAAAATTAATACGAATTTCAAAGAAAATTAAAAATTTGAATACGTATTAAAATCTAAATATCCCTGATATCATTATCTAGTTAGATCCGCTTAAGTCAAAGTATGATTGATTCCTTTGAAAATGTATGTATATTTAAAATAAATGAAATATGGCAAAGTATGTATTGGAATTTAGTCGATCGCGATCGTTCAACTCAATGAAACGTACACAAGAAGGAACTGATCAAACCATCTCTTGTAGATCAGCCCATGGTTAGGTATAATTTATAGCGTGAGAAAAAGTGTTAAATTTCTAAGACCTCTGTAATTTAAATTTGTACTGAAAGCATTAAAAAAATCGTCTCTGATATTCCCATCAAAATAAAATCGTTTTGCTCGATTACTACTACTAGTGCCAAAAAACGTGTCTTCACTTCTGAATAAGAAGGCGTTAAATCTTAACGATCGGTAGTAATTTTAACTTTTTACGTGTTATTCATTAGCTTTACATGGTACGTGGCATGTTATTTTTAGAACTTGAAATGGGGTAGACAGCTCTGATAATATTAATATCCCTTTTCATATTTTTAGACTAATTTACATTAGTTGAGCATGAACATTTTAAACTTCACACCTTGTTCAATATTTATCACCCACAATCATGATCGGCAAAAGATTAAAATATAACTAGACACCACATGAAGCATGTCGTCTTGATGATAATAAAAGCCATTTATAATTACAAGAAGATGAATGATAATATATTATTATATTTGGCCTTAGTTAGTTGTAATGTAGTAATTAGTAATGCTCATTACAGAGTTCTGTGTTATTTTTAAGTCTGATTATTTTTCGCATTGTCGAGCCGAGAGCTTTGTTGATGTTATGCTTAAACTTATGCGTTCCTACTAATTTTACGTAATACGGATGTGAGCGCACTAACAGACAAATCACTCTCATCAACTCAAATTATGAGATTAAAAAATTAAAATGGTGCCAGCACCGGCGGCACCAATCACTTATTCTCTCACTCTTTGTATTACATATATATTTGTACTGCAATAATATTAATAATCCTCATGCATTCTACATGTTTAAATAAGATGCAATACACCCAAAACTGTTTTTTTTACATTTAACCTTCTTTTATACACTGCATTGACTAATAGTGCATAAGAAATAGTAAAAAATAGGGTAGACGTTGTTGATTTACGATCGCCGAGTCGAATGCATTTCCGTCTATGAATTCTAGAAGAAATAACGGCCAAATCTTGAAAACAAGGCATTTTTCATTTAGGACTATTTTAATATTATTGATATAATATTAATTTAATGCATGCTCAAGAGCTTAAAGTGCGTTGTCAATTCGGAATTTGCTATTTAGCCTACTTTTTAAAACAATCAATCACGATCCAAAAATTTACTTGGTTTCCTTTTTTTTCAAAAATGGGTGTTTAATGTTGCATGAGCTATATACTACGGATGAACTCGACGAGCTAAAATCCTATATACATAGGTGGTCTGCACAAAATATAAAATACTTTTCCTTTTTATTTCAAAGAAAAATATCAATCAATGCAACATGCAATGAAATGCACAAAAGACGCCGCCGTAATGATAATTAATATGTATGTAGTATGTGTTTTCCATTGTTTACATCACGTCTGCACACATGTTGAATTGATGATGTAATTATAGATGTTTTTGAACATTATCATGTTCACAGTTACAACAACTTCTGAACTTACACAGTTTTACGAGCAATTTATCACCGCTTCATGTTTGTGTATTTCAAAACAATGAAATCTAGTATACAGCTGAAAATCAATAGGAATAAACAGGAAGGACAGACTGTTCATTTCATCCGTCATATGAAATGTTCACTTTTATTTAAAACTTCAGCATGAATCATCACCTCAATTATAAAATGTCTTGAGGTGATTTCAGTTTCTCTAAATTTATAAAAAAACGTTAGGAAGTGGGTGGAAGAACACAGTAAACATCTAATTCGCATTTCCGTTGCAAAGGTTTTGCAACCCCAAGTCAGTCATTCAGACATAGTCGTGAAACAAATATTGCCGTATCCATATGCAGATTTAAGATTCAAATCCTGCTGAGTCTGAGACTCAGGAATATATTTGTTCACTTTGATGTCCTGCCTGTTGAGAAGCTCAGACAAAAAATAGCCTGTGAGACGGAACATGAAAAAATATAGGAAATGGGCTTAAATGACTGAAAAAATGTGAATGTTAAAGATAATTAAAAGCTTCATTCAGAACTTGTTGAATGCATGTCTCATTTACACTCAATTCATCATTTTGTTATTATCATACATATCATAATCATTGTTTTTATTCTACTCGGCTATACGTATGCGTAATGAATTTAACGATGAGTTAGAAATTGTTGCATATGTCATGTCCGGACAAAAAAAATACGGCAAATTTTTCTCACTCATTCTTTGAGAGAAAACAACAACAACCAAAAAACAATTGACTAGCACATCATAACTTCGTAAATATAAGAAACGCAAATCTTATCTGAATTGGACATTCGTAAAAATCACAAAAATGTAATAATGATTTACCATGCACAACGAGTTTTTGCTCTGGCTGATCCACGGATATTGGGAATATGTCTCTACCTGATTTTAGCGCGCGCAATAAAAATCCTTTATTAAGTAGCAAAGCTACTTTCTGTTTTCCGTCTGTCATCTATCCCTATTTTACGTTCTTTTCCAGAAAAAAAATTTGGAGG
>JAHZNI010003401.1:0-12058 GCA_027744415.1 Seira ritae | reverse complement strand
AGGAATATTCGGTGCTTCCGAAGACGAAATCACGAAAGTTTATACCAAGTTTCATCCTATGCGCTGTAAACTTCCCGACAACATAAAGGATTTCGAGGATGTAGAGCAGTTACAGGACGAGGAGAATGAGACTAAACAAAGAGATATTTCTGCTGCCAAAGCATTTTTCTCATTTGACATGAACAAGGATGAAGCCAGGCGAAGGAACCGAGGAGGAGACAGAATGGATACTGGAAGAGATTTCGATAGCTACAGTTTCGAGCGTAAGGATGGAGAGCAGAGCATCAAAGAGAGGATTGAATATTACAACAAGGAAACTAGAAGTCAACCTCTTAACATTAACCTCTGGAAAGAATTTGTACAATTCCAAGACAAGGTTTTTGAGGAGGCTAACATGATATACGAGCAAGATGATGGCGATCAGAAACGTGGCAAGAAGAAAAATAAAAGTAATCGAAGAGCATTGTTGGAAAAGAAGATTGCGATTTTGGAGAAAGCACTAGGTTATTAATCTACAAATTTTATTTATTTTATTGAGAAAATCATGAAAAGCAATAAAAATCTTAAAAATGTGATGTTATTTTAGCTTCTACCTTGCATTAAAAATTTACTGTTTTTTTGTTTGAATTTTAGAATCAAATCCGAAAAGTCTTCCTCTTCATTTGATGAGACTGGAATATCTGCTTGAATTGGAGAAACCGAAACATGTCTTGACAGAATGGAAGAAATTGGTTGCCCAACATCAACAAGTCTCCGCATTTTGGATGGAGTATCTCTTATTTTCTTCCTCGCAGCTTCTGATATACTCGAATTCTACAATTCTGAGCGTATTTGACACGTGCTTTCAGAAGCTGAGGCTAATGATGAACCCACAGTATCCAGATTTCCAAAGGCCGAAAAAGTTTGCCTTGTTCGTTTCAGACCTCACCTTTGGATTAAGTTTACTTTTACGCAATGCAGGGTTTTATGAACGAGCGATTTCTTTACACCAAGCACAACTAGAATTCGATTTCTATTGCCCCAAACAACTGTTTAAAGATGATACTCTCCTCAATTGGAAGGAGGAATCCGATATTTTTGACTCATTTTGGGATGCTGGAACTCCACGGTTCGGTGAAAACAACGCAAAGGGCTGGGTTAATTTTTTGAATGACATGCCCCAAGAGCGAGTTTCCATTACAGTTCCAGATTCAAAAATCTCTGATTTCGAGGATGACACATTTGATCACCTTAATGAAGATATCAAGGCTAAATTCGAAGAACAGGAGGGAAATGACGAAACTAGTCTGATGGCCATCAAGCAAACCATGAAGCCAAATATTTGGGTAAACATTGAATCGTGCAGGAGTAAGCTGTACTGGCTGCCGTGGAGGAAAATGTGCTCGGATATCGATGACTGTGAAGATGCTCAGAGAGTTGTAAATGCTTCAGATATTAACAACTATATTTGTCCCCTCCCATACGGAGTAAACTACATCAATGAATTTAGCAGACAGGCTGCTTATTTCCGGCATATTATGAACTTCATGATGACCATCCGCGAAGATTTTATTCCACACACACAAACATTGGATTTGATTTGCTCTCCATTTCGTGCCGTCTCGCTCACTGAGTCGTCCAGCTTATTTAGCGAGATCTATTACTGGAGAAAACTGGCAGACTTGTATGTCGGTGTTAACAATTCTGAACCTGCATCTAAAGAGCATCACGTTTTTGCACCAGAAGGATTTAAATTTGCCGATTTTACGTCCCCAAGCTTGACTTCTGCCACAGTTCTGAAACCTGTCCAGTTCAATTTAACGCTTAAGGGTCAAACTGAAAATTCCTCGTTGGACATAGATGAGAAGAAAGTAAGCTTGTTGAAGGAAAATGATGAAAAGTTTATGCAAATGTTCCACAAGGTATTGGAAGATGGGATCGAACTCCTAGATCCAGAGTTTTCGTGCCTCCTCTTTGAATCGTTTTTACGATTTGAGCAAAAGCTGACTTGCACGAAATCTGGCGATGTAAAACAGCGCATCAAGTTTGCTAAAGGGTTAATGAAAAATGAGAAGATCCGGAATTCGATCGGAGGTTACAGGGAGTTGGCGATGCTGGAATATTTCGTTAGTGGTAACGCACAGAAAGCAGTTGATCTTTTGATTAAGTCAATTAACGTCACGAGCAAATCATTGAGCCTCGAAGACTGGGACCATGTGGACTGGGAGAGGAGCTGGAAGTCTGTTGTTGATCTCACTTCACTTTATCGTCAGCTTGTGGAGTTTTATATGTATCACGTGAAAAGTTCTAGCGACTCAAAAGCCTATTACACTTTAGTACAACTGGGCAACATATTTCAACAGTTGGAGCCAGATACACTTGAAGTGGATGAGGAACAGCGATGGAAGCCTAAGACTAACGCATTGTTAAAAGCCACTCGAGGCTTTGAAAAGATCATGCAAATGCTCATTCCAAATTTTACGCTGGAAAATGAATCTAAGAATGAAGAAAGTGAAGAAATTAGTAACGAGATTTACTTTAAGTGGGGAGGAGACAAATGCATTGAGTTTCTGTTGCAGCAGAGAAACTTCATCGTTGAGTGGACTTGCTGTTATGCTTTATTCCAGTTTTTTGGAAAGGATTTCGAAGCTGCAAGCTTGGTTTATGAAAATGTTCTTCGGCTATTTAGTAGTGATCAACTTAATAGAAGAGACAATTACGATCCCGAATTAATTCGGTAAACAATCTTTAATCTTACCAACACTTTGTTTGCTTGTTTTGAAGTAATGAACTTTGTTCATTAAGTAATTGTGATTTTTTAAATACAGAGTCCACATTAGGGAGCAACTCTACATTAATTGGTGCAACCTGGCTGCTAGATGCCTTGTGAAGGATCCCTTGATGAATGCCAAGTTCCGAAATATACTTGGGAAAGCCTTAGAAGAGTTTCCTTCTAGTCCACCTTTGTTGCTCCTGTTTACAGATGTGGAGGTAAGTAAAATTTAAAATATTCATCCTTACACCTTAAAGTGATCAGTTCAGTTACGTTAAAGCAGTATTTTTGGCTAAACTATTCCTACAAATATCGAGCATTTTACCTTTGAATTATTCAAAATTTACTTTTGTAGAATCAAACAAGCGTAGCAGGGAAGTTATGGCGCCTAATGATGGCGAATTTAAAGCAAGAGTCGGAGAAAGTAGTAAACCATTGGGCTCCCCTTATAATGGGAATAGGCTTAGCAAGGAAAATTGAAGAGTTGGAACACGATGAAGAAGTCGGATTGCCTTGTTTTGGTTTAGGTAATGGAAATACTGTTTACTTGTGTTATGGGTTGTTTTTTTGTGAATTTACTAATTTTGATGTCTGTTGTTAATTTAAGGTGGTCCAGCGGTACCTCAAGACACAATATTTTACAAACTAGACTCCATGATATCTGTTGCTGAACAGCATCCTGGCGCTCGACATTGTCCTTTGCTGTGGCGTGTTCATTTGAAATTATTAGCATTGAGAGCTCAAGAGGGGAAAGATGTCCAGAGAGCAAGAGCAACTTTTTATGAAGCCATCCGACACTGCCCTTCATCCAAAGCGTTGTATCTAGATGGTGTTACATATTTTCCTGACCTTCTTCACGAAGTGAATGATTTATTTGCGGAAAAACAGCTGCTAATTAGGTTACCATTGGAAGAACTCGATGTCCTGTTAGAAGTTGAAGAAGATGGAGATCAAGAGCAGAAAGATAACGAGAATGAGGTAGAGATAGTCAAGAATGATGATGATATCGTTGAAGTGGATGCAAAGGGTAAGCGATTACCTTTAGTTAAAGGTAAAAAGTCGCGAGGAAGCAGAAGTGAAGGCGAAATCGAAAGTGAGTAACTTCAATTTGTAAGGCACATTATTATAAACTAATCAAAAGTAACTAGTATTTAATTTGCCTAATATTTAATCGTTGTATTTACTTATGTTGCATACTGTTTATAAAACGTTATAGGGTAAACGTTTCTTGTGAGAAATCGTGAGCGATTTTCTCTTTGCATAAACAATACCCCTACTTGTTAAAAAATGTTAATTTCGTTATATTCATGAGTTTGTAAATCTTTTCATTGATGATATACTTTGTCAGCCCAATCTTTGACATGATAAAAATTTATGAATGGGTGGCGGTGGACCAAATTTAAGTTTCAATGCATATAATGTATACAGTAGTTTTAGTAAAAATTAATGGACGACATGAATTAGTATTTTACTATTCAAAGATCGTTAAGTGTTTTGGACTCTTGCTGAAAATAAAGATATTCTTTTATCTTTTTATGGAGTTGCAGGAGATTCCTTACATCCAAAAATGAACTTGTTTCTTATTTATTTTGCAAAATACCATTCTTTAAATACATTACATTAACCGATTTTCGGTATAATCATAAACTCTTATTTTTAAATTATTGACGATGCATCCACCTTCTTCGTTCCTTCTCTCATTTCTGTTCGATCAATGCGCTTGGTTCGAATTAAAGGCTGATTTGGAGCTTTCTTTAACTTCCGAGCATCGTCCTCAGATGAGAAGTCATTAGCTACAGGAATATCAGCTTCCAAAGAGGGTGAAACCATTCTTCTAGGTGCAGTCACCTCAGCTTTGTAATGATTCGTTTCGACATAGACCACTTTTGTTTCTACTGCATTCTGGGAGTCTGGAGTTAATGAGAAATATCCTGACAGTGAAAGCACATTTTGTAAATTATTGTTTTGAAATGATGCCGTTAATTTTGAAATTGATAAATTACTACTCTCTCCGAGAATCCAAATACCGGTGAGCAAGGTCAAAGCAAAGAGGAAGGACATCATGAATACGACACAGATCTTCCATGTCGTATTTCTAACCTTCCGGACCAAGCAATGAGGATTCTGAGATGGTTTGCTGACACTGCAGTCGTGGCATGGAACATTGTTGAATTGATAACATTGTGTGTTCAGGTTCATGTCTGCTCCTTTTCTAGATTTCAATACTGTTAGGAAATTTTTACCAAGAGGTAGTTTCTTATAAGTTAATTTTACATTTTAATGCCATCAAGCAAACATTTCTGAGGAAAGAAGTACATATCTTACCTATGTTATTTAACCAAGAATGGAGTTAAATTATTCCTCAATTAAGCGTAGAGTTCCGGAAAACGAGTCGTGGTGAGAGTTATTGAATAAGAAATTTTGGCAAATTATAGTACGTCTTAAGGAAATTATTATATCCCTGCATACTGGTATCGATGAATGAGTGATCTAACTATCTTTTTAACAGGAAAAGGTTTTATGATATAATAGTCATTTAATCTCCCGAACATAATAAACGAATCATTTAAGAATATTAACTCCGAACTTCCGAAGAATTTCTATTGTTTTTCGTTTACTACCCTATTTAGTCGGAATCTGAAAATGCATTAAGCTTTAGCGTGATAGGAAAAAACACCTGTAAAATATATTGTATTGTATTGATGATTGATGTTGTGATTTTAAAAAGCATAATGTCTTGGTCTTTTTCAGCTATGTGAAAATACCTATATGTGAACACAAATGGCGCATGATTAATTTTAATAGAAGCGCAATTATTACAATAAAGGTACATGTAGAAAGGAAGGCAACAGCACACGGCAAAAGAGACAATCGGAATCTGCTAAAATGAAATGAATATGAATTAATTTTTATAATTGATGCGATTTCTCTCTTCGTTTTTAAAATATGCTTATTAGTTCCACTCATTATTTTTACACCCGCTTTGTAAATGAATTAATTTGTTAGTGTTATTTTCTGTCAAATTATTAACTGCTAAAACGAGTTTAGCTCTTGTTTGCATACCAGGAGAAGCAGTGAATGCGAAAACAGTCGAGTCGTCGCGTCGTCGGTGAGAGAAGCAGCATCAAGCGATCAAGCCAAGCCAATGCAACGGGAGAAACAAAGAGATTTGGTTTGGCGAGCGAAAACAAAACATACAGTATTCATGTTTGTTTTTCCTCTCCACTTGTTTTCTTCTTCCTCATTCATGGATTGATGACAGGCAGACAATAATTAGATCTAAAATCATGGGAGAAAAAGCTTACGTGTATGTTCAATGTCAAAATGTCACGTTTGTTCTATAAACCAAACCATAATTATCAGACTGACATATGATAGTTTCTGAAAAACATCATCTCGTATGGTTTGTGATTAACTCGGTTCGTTCTTCAGTCAGAGTTATTTGCAGTGTTTTCTAATTTTAATTGACAACTACAGCATTGAAAATTCCGCTGCTGACCCCGGCAGGTGAAATACGTCCATTAAAATAATTTTAATTTGGACTCATAATAAAAACAAAGACCTTGCACATTTTGAAGTTACAATGATTTGTTTGCCCGTTGCGTTCCTTTTCTAGAAATCCAGAGGACGCAGATGCAGTACGTGTGTTCCTGTTGTCATTTGATTTTCTGAAATGGCTTCCAAGAAATCTGCTGTTCCCACACCAGTAACTGTTATCAGGGAAGTCGGTCACAGGATAGGATTCAGAATTCCATCATGTCGAGGCGATGCCGAAACGAGATTGCACCAGAACGAAGCTGAGGATACTTTGGAACCGAAGGAAGAAGAATCAAGGTTCGTTTTTCACAGGAAGAAACGTGATTTGAGTCCAGCTTTCCAAAAGATACTCAAAGTCTTGGAGGAGAGGACTGACCATGCTTCTGTTGCCGTCAGTCGGAAAGGAAACGTTGACGACATGGATGGCAATGAAGAGACTGATGTAGTTGGTTTGTCAGAAGTGGGGAGAGGAACTGAATTAAAGTCATGCCCCTCTCCACTACAAAAATCCCATGGTGGTACTGGTGGTGGTGGCAGTAATTCTCGGTTTGAAAAGTTTGAAGACACTTTGAAGAATCAGCGGAATGAAATTCCAACTACGGATAATGCGAAGAAGCCAGAAAGCGATTGTGATATGGAAATGACTGATTCTGATGATGATGATTTTGGTAGACAGTCCGAACTGAAAAACATTCCAAACTCGACGTCTTTCTCAGGTCATACAATCGCTCGTAAAACAAATGTGAAAGAAGTGGAAGTAGTAAAAATGAAGTCAGAAAACAGAGCTTTTGAACAGAGTCGAAGTCAAGCTTTCCAAGCGTCTCAGTCAGAACTTCAACGCCAAAATACTGATGGCACGAGCACGAGGTATGGAAATATAATTTACAGATTGTAATTCGTCATATTACTGAAGTATTAACTATAGTTGACTCTTGACTCCATTACATTTTACAGGTATTACAATGCTTGCTTTGCAAAGGCGTCAATGAGAAAGCACAAACGATTTGAAGAGGATGGATACATAATCATAACTACTAGTGGAATTAAAACAAAAATCGTTTTGAAAGTAAATGGCCAAGCAACTTCAAATGTCTAAAAAGACTAAACTAAAACCAAAGCCTATAACTTGTATTTGCGTCTGAATAAATGTATTCAATCAATTCTAATGTCATGATTTTAGGACTCTTCTAGAGAAACCATCGAGAGCAGCAACAATTACAAAGTCACGTCAGAAATGTTGGAGGATGGGAAGATTTTTACATTAGGTGGAAAAGAAATCCAGGTTAAAGTTTTACTAATCAATCGATATAATGTGATTATTTATTTGTTCCAATGGCGCTATACTCTATACCAAATGTTTACATGTGACATGTAATAATTGTTTCTTTCTTTCTAGATCGGAGAGCCCCTTGAAAAACACGAGTTCGAAGCCTGCATGCCTGATTGTAAGATGGAAGTCGAAGATCACGTTGATGATGAAAAGAATAGTCATAGCCATAGCAGTAATAATTCTCGACAACTTGGACCGGGAAATGCAGAAGAAAGATTCATTCCAGACTTCAATTGCTTCCAGAAACCGAGTCTAAAGCAAGAAAGAATAGAAAGAGTATTATCGGAGCGGGGAGGAAGTCAAGCATCTCAATCTGCAACTCAATCCCAGAATAATTGTGACACGAGGTAAATATAGCTGACTGGGAACTTTGTTATTTTATCAAGTACCAAAGCTGTTTCTTAATGTTGCCCTTTAATTACACTTTATTGTTTAAATATTCTAAATTGTTTGTAAATCAGAAAATGATTTCCAATTTCATAGGTATTACGAAGTTGTTTTCGCTAAAGCTTCAATGAGAAAGCACAAACGGTTTGAAGATGATGGATATTTAGTGATTACGAGTGGAACTAAAACAAAACTTACATTGAAAGCAAGTTGTAAAACTAAAACTTTCTTTTCCTCTTGTCTCTCTCTTTTGTATATGTAGTCCAACTCATTATTTCCCATATTTAGGACACTTCCGGGGAAATCATCGAAAGTAGTAACAACTACAAAATCACGACTGAAATATTAGAGGATGGAAAGGTTTTCCAGCTGGGTGGAAAAGAATTACAGGTGAGTTCTCATACTCAAAATAACCTACTGAATTAACATTGTTTATGTTACGATGTAACTGTTAACATATTACGTGATGTAACTGTTAACATATTACGTGTTTTCTCTTTTCAGATTGTAGGACAGCTTGACGTTAATCCGTTTACAGTCAAAGTTAATAATGCAGATCCAATTGAGGTTTCAGAAGCAGCAGAATTTAAATCAAACAACCCGTCTAAGAAACCCATTGATGTCCGTGATTCTTCTAGTAGGTTTAATAATGGTGCCTTTTCCATATGTAAGAAGGAACTTGGTGAAGTTTATGGTGTTAGCGATGTTCAACGATATAGCCGGAGTCATGCTGTTGAAGTCCAAGCCCCTAGTAGACCAGTACCAGTGTCTGTACCTGAAGCTCCGGATGATTTCGAGAAAAAGTAAGTTTAGATTTTATTCTAGCTCTTTCATAATCTTTGCTCGTGTACTTCAAAGATTTAATAATAAATATATCATATTAATTGACTTTAATGGTTCCGTCGATTTAGGTATTACAGTGCGGTTTATGCTAAGGCTTCAACGAGGAAGCACAAACGATTTGATAACGATGGGTATATCGTTTTATCGAGTGAAACGAGTATTGCATTGAAAGTAAGTCACATTTAAGTTCTATACCTGATTTTTTGTATTTCACCTCTGCATTGTATGCTTCTTTCATGTCTTTGCATTTTCTCGCTTTCAGAACACTTCTGGCAAAACCATTGAAAGTAACAGTAATTTCAAAATCTCGTCTGAAATACTGGAGGATGGACTGGTTTTTAAGTTAGGCGGAAAAGAAATCCAGGTAGGTTAATTTCAACTATCAAAACGCTAGCATGCAATTAATGGCCTTTGCTCGAGCTAATAAAGTTGATGCCAAGCAAATCATGCAGGTCTTTAAACAATAACGATAACGTTTCCTCCATTCAGATCGTAGAACAGCTTAAAAGTGATCCATTTCCAGACTATGGGACGCCTGAATATGGTCCTTTGGGGATATTGGGAAGAAATCAATCTTTGTACCCGGTCCCCCAATCCAATAGTTGTGGGACATCTAACTTTGAGGTTTGTCTTGTTTTGCTAGAGTACTATGAAGATGAGGTAGCTTCTAAGCTAAAGTCATTCGCATTCCTATGATTTTCCCATTTCCAGATCGTAAAGCCTTCTTTATTTGAGAGCAAAAGTGATGATGACACCGGAGACTCAGAAGCGATGCAATTACAGCCCCCGAAGAAGAAAATGAAAAGCTTCTCAATTGTGGAAGAGTCGTTAAATGGAGAACAGCATTCGATAGTCAATCATCCAAAGCATTTTGTTCCAAAGCTCGTTAGTTAAAAAGTTAAAACAGTCAATAGTCATCTTACATTCAAAGAAACATTGACATGCTTTATAAATTTAATCTATTATCCCGTTTAAGGATCAACTGGGACAAAACGATGGTCAGTTCTTCCGCGAACCTTCACCTTTTTTCGATTCGGATGAAGAATTGTTCTAAATACAAATATTAGTTTTATAGCAATTTTGTACTTATAATATTTTTTATTCAATCGCCAATGTCTGAATCGCCAATATTTACTGAATTGCATTGCATGTATTTTAATATGGATTTTAATTAATGTTATTTAACCTATATCCATTCGCAATCTATTTAATGCAATTCCACGGTTTTTAAGAAAATGCCAAATAAGTATGAAATGTGTTATACAGTCATGATATGATATAAGTGTCATTACATTTTTGATTTTCGCATGAAAAATTTTTGAATTGCGTTCATGCAGTCTTCAGACGTCCACCTTTCTTGAAGACGATCACATTCCGTCCGGTTAACCTGGTGTAAAAGTTCTCTCTCGCGGCCCCTGACCAAGTCTTTCGAGTACATCAGAGACTGAAAAATTAAATAAATTACCTTATTTATGAACTCATCTCTCAAATCGTGAGTGACATTAAAGCATATTATTGATTTGTACCTTTATTGGAAGCTCAGCTATCTCTTGAACCCGTTTACCAGCTTCCGCTTTCAATCTATCATGCGGGATGACTGCAGTGACTAAGCCAATTCTTTCAGCTTCTGCAGCTGTTATTTTTTGGTTGAAAAATAGCAATTCGCTGGCCTAATTTACCATTAAGTAATCGTAATTAATCTGAAGCACATGCAAATTATTTTCTTTTTGAAACAAAGTTTAACTAGAACTGAACGGAGATGTAAAGGACGCCTAGAAAGACGACAAAATCTATATTTACATTTATTCCTTATTATAGATTTATAGAATGATGAAATAAAACAGTAAACAGCATACTTGATCACTGGCAAAAACTAAATCACAAAGGCCTAAAACCGTGACCGAGATTCCTATGGCAGGACCATTCACGATTGCCACCAGAGGCTTCCTACAATCTATGTACGCGCCAACGTACTCCCTGAATGAGTAAATTTCGATTGCAAAATCAAGTCAGAAAGTATTAAATAGATGAATTAAAATTCAAAATTACTCAAGTAAGTCCCGTCCGTTCTTTGCCATCTCCATCGGGTCTCCACCAGACATGAAATTGCTTAGGTCATTT
Organism: Seira ritae; assembly: GCA_027744415.1. Lineage (NCBI taxonomy): Eukaryota > Metazoa > Arthropoda > Collembola > Entomobryomorpha > Entomobryidae > Seira > Seira ritae. The sequence goes on along the minus strand of JAHZNI010003401.1, from coordinate 1,088 downwards.
CCGCTGCAGTAATAGTTTCCAGCACCTGTAATGACCACCACATTTGTATTTGGGTCATCGTTAGCTTCTTTGAGGGATTGCAATATTCCCCTATACATCTATATAGTTCAAATCACATAAATAAAGTACCACAACATAAGAATTTGAATTGATATCAAAGTTAATATTCAGTAACTCGAAATACCTCTCTCGTAAGAGCGTTAAATTTGTCAGGTCTATTTTTCAAGATGGTCCGCACTCCATTTTCGACAGTGATTGTTAAACCTTCCACAGAGGACCCTGACGAAGGTGTGCTCTGCGCACCAGAGCTAGAAGAGGCTCCTGCATCCCCCAAGTTGCTCGCAACTAGCTCTATGTATTTATTTTTTGCTTCTTCCTGATTTAATTTAAAATATACAAATCAAAACTCAATTTAAATTAGGATTATTCACATTCTATACTATGGTTCGAATGAATTGAAATACATATTACATAAATATGTAGTTTGCAACCTGCGACATATCGCCAAGTTCATTCCAAGCGTCAAATTTCGCCCGTCCAACAAAGTCCATAGCCCCTGGGCGCTTCCCAGTTGCTTTCCCTACAGTCGCCTGCTTGTACAACGCATACACTTTGAGTTTTGTGCTGTTGTCAGGATCTTTCATAGACTTTGATTTTGAAACTGCTTCCTCAAAGGACATGGAAGCATATCCTCGATGTTGCGAGGTTATCAGTTTCTGCGAAGCTATCAACGCTGTCGAATTTATGTTTAATCTAGAGCCTTTCCAGAGGGTTGTCACAAGTGGATTTTTGGCATAGCCCCGTTGAATTATAGTAGGGCTCCCATTCCTTATTTAAAATTAGAAATATAGGTTAAAAATGAAGTTTAGGGAAGGAGAAAATTTTATTGAAGAAATATTCAATTTCTACCTCAGAAGTAATGGCCTGAGAAGAGCTACACTTTTGTTCATATTTCCAAAGCGAGATAGGTAAACAGTAAAAAAGGCTGGTCTCTGGATTATCAACTTTGAGTTGAGAGGTGGATACACTCTGTGCCCAACGTAGCAGTCGATTGGCGATCGCTCCAACACAAACTCTACAGGAATATA